>ML785039.1:435068-459728 GCA_009831015.1 Picea engelmannii | reverse complement strand
TAATTTCATTGTAAATCTGGACCGTTCATTATAAGGTCGCAGATCTAACGGTAGAGATTATGTTAGGGTTTTTTTCCCTAGAAGGCAACCCTCTTTTATGAGGGAAATGTATTGCGTCTATGGTTGATGGTGAATATTGTATTCTGAGAGTGGAGACTGTGAGAGAAATAAGAGGAAGTTACAACGGGTTTTTTTGTAGGTTGTATCCCTTCATTTGCTGGATAATAATAAAAGGAAGGACCTGGCAATTTCTCTGGTGGATGTAGCCCACACTGGGTGAACCACGTAAATCTGTGTCTCTCTTGTATTGTGTGTCTTCTGTGTTTTGTTTTTGCATTTGTTTTATTTTATTGCTCCGCGGTCCTATTTTTCTAACAAAACTCATCCCTCATCTCTGTCCATATCCCCCAACAGTTGGCATCACATGTTATTTATTAAAATTCAGAAATACAATTGACATATTACATTGCTTGGCCATAAACACATTCATATCTACATTATGCATTAATTAAAATGTGGATTATATCAGGGATGTTACATTCCCCCTTCCCTACAATTGTGAACTATCCTCGATGCACAACACCATGACAAAATACATATACAATTTTACATCACAATACTTATAAACAAAATTCTGGAATTTCACAACTCCAACAACAGTTCCATTCATAATATAGTGTTCTTCTCAATTTGTTGACCTAAGTAATGCACCCCCTTCACTTCCCTCAGTCCACCGAGTTCCACCATTATTTTATCATGGATATTAGTGCAGGTGACCAAGAATTTTTGAGATGCGGTTTTGGAACTCCAACTGCCCAAAAATGGAGTCGTGCATTTTTAGCTTCTATTTTTTTCAAAACTGATAAAAAATTGTGAGTATTCCTCCCGCATAGTTTCTTCTTTCTCGCACATTGCATCTTCAAAACCGTAGTAGGTCCATTGAACCTTTACCATCCCTATGGATTTGTTCCTGAGCACTTTGAATTTCTAGTCTAGGATACATTCTAGTTCCAATCGAAAATCCCCTTCATGCTCCACCTGGATCACAGTGCAATCAATTATGTGCTTAGGGTTAGGCACATATTTCTTTAATAATGATACATGAAATACATTATGCACTATGGATGCAGACAATGATAGCATGCATGAAATTGTCCCTATCTTTTCTAATATTTCAAAAGGTCCATAATATCTTGCTGACAACTTTGGGAAGCAACCTAATCTTAACGAAATTCTTTTCCCTTTCACTTTTAGAAAAAACATGTTCATCCACTTTAAAATATCTAAAAAATTTGTTATTGTCTGCATAAATTTTATGCCTATCCCGGGAAACCTTTAAATTCTTCGTGATCCTTGTGATCTTCTCTTCCATTTCCTTCAACAAATCTGGCCCAATGAAAGCTATGTTTGTTGGGTTGTCCCAACTCACTAGCGTGTTACACTTCCTTCCATACTGATCCAAAAAGGATCCAGAGAAGGTTATGACAACTTAGAACGCATAGAAGCAAATCAGAATGCTCATAATGGCTTTAGTAGACAACAAAAGGGAAAAAATTGAAAGTTCCTAAAACTTAGTGAAAAGGGAATAATCGTGAAGAGCGCATCACAAGATTTATATCGGCACAAACGGCTCATCAAACGGAGTTACGGATCACAAGTTATAAGCGGTCAAAACTCAGTCAAACTTGGTCAAACAGGCAAAAGTCAAAGTGACACGTGGCACCACTGCAAGGGTGACACAAGGCACATCTGATTTGGCAAGATGACATGGCATGGAAGACACATGGACACGTTTGGTTATGACACGTGTCAACTTCATTGGCGAATCATATTGTGACAAGTGGCAGTTTTTGTGGACCAATTATATGGTGCCACGTGGCCCAGTCATGGACTGCCACGTGGCACCCCTCCCATGGATAGAATAGGAAAAATTTTATTCGAATCCCCAAGAGTCAACCTCATGACATCCAAACAGCTCAAAGGCCCCACACACGTGCTAACCACTACACCACACGTTGTTTTTTGTTTAAAATATGGTTTAAATAATATTTACATTTAAAATTGAACAAAGGTGCCAAAAGGGGGGGGGGGCTAGGCCTTTGGCCCAGTCCTGTTCACATGCACAAGCACCATATGACTATACTATTCTGCCCACTTAAGGGCTTAACCAATGAACCTTTACATTTAGCTTATTCCACCATTAATTATCCATTCCGCCATTCTAGCCAACCTCCACCAGTTTTAGCAAGCGCGCCAAAAATTAGTTATAACACATGTGTTAAAAGGAAGGTCCATGGGATTCGACCCCGGAACCTCCGCCAAACCAACGCCTAAGTTTAGCTATGCTAATCGCCATGGAAACCACCTGAGTTATAACATAACCGCCCAGATTTTATATATAAAGGGGTTTCGAGCAATGCATTTGGGACACAAGAGCACGGAGAAGGGGCAAGTTGAGCACATCCGTACAATATGAATTTGGGTGCAGTTTTCTAGATTTTGGCACAAATTTTGGGATTTGTCAGTCATTAATTGCAGGAGCAGTGGTACAAAAACCGAGGCAAGGGGTGTCTAGGGGGCCCGAAAGTGCCCGAATCGGATTAAGGCGTGGAGACAGTCATTTTTAGGTAAAACGACGCCACAAATGCAGTGGTGGTGTTAGTTTTTGGATCTGAGAAAATCTTATGTTGCTTAACTCCAGAATGAGGTATACTTATGTATTTTGCCCAATTCTTTTGTGGAGTTAATAAAAAGACCTACCCATTTGAGAGTAGGACCCAGAGACGTAGTCCACCAGGGATGAACTCCGTTATCAAGTTCTTTGTGTTCATATTGCATGATATGTCTCTTTCATTTTTAGCTTTTCCTTCTTTATGGTGTACTTTTGTTTATGCTCATTTTATGCAATTCTTTAATAAGTCACCTGACGAAAAGATCCCGGATCATGTTGGTATCAGAGCAGTCATATTTGACTTGAATTATTGAGTATGAATGCTTACTAGGACCAAGAATAAGCAGGGTGAAGGAACTCTTTAGACGTTCAATCCCAAAGTTGGCCGTGCATCCCGAATGAAGAAGATGGCAGAAGAAGACAAACATGATGAACAGGAGAAAAACTTTCACATGGTCTTTTATCACATGTCAGAAATGGTCGAACGAATGTATGGAGATTACGAGAAGAGGATGAAGAAGAAGGAGAAGAAAAAAGAAGCACATGCAGATGATGATGCTTCGGTAAATCAAGGGGTTGGAGGAGATCCTCCCGAGCCTCCATCTTCGCCTTCAAGTTCTAGTTCTTCCTCCTCTGAGAATTCTCATCACTCTCAATATTCTAACCATAAAGCCTCTTTTAAGAAACCGTTATTAAATCTTTATGTAAAGTTTGCTTTACCAATGTTTAATGGAGAAGCTAATCCTGAAAGGTTAGACAATTGGATCCGACAGGTTGAAGTATATTGCCGTGTTTAACATATTAACGAAGAGGAAGTTAAAGTGCAACTAGATTCTCTTCGGTTGGAAGGCACCGCTCTTGTATGGTGGGAGAGTAAGCTAGAGGACATAAGTAAGTGTGGTAAACTTCTTCCCTCATGGTCAGATTTTAAAATAGAGCTAAGGAAGCAGTTATATCCATTAGGGTATTTACATAAAGCAATGATGGAATGGAAAATGTTGAGACAGAGTAAAGGTTAGAACATACAAAGTTTCACAGAGGAATTTAGGAAGAAAGCTTTAGCATTGAATATTCCTTTGGATTCTTATGAATCTTTAATGAAGTTTGTGTGCAAGCCACTCACCTTGAGAACATGGGGAAACATGTTCAAGAAGATCCCATGAAGAAACCTTCCAATTTACCACAAAAGACTTTCAAGAAGTTCAAAAGGAAGGGCAAGAAGACCGCTACAGTAACGAGAGAAGGAGAAAATCCATCTTGCACTCATTGCAAGAGGATCGGCCACAATGAAGAACACTGTTGGAAACTACATCTGGAAAAGAAACCGAAACAGTTCAGTAGAAAGGGGAAGACAAATATTGTTTCTACAGTGCAACAAGATCTCGGTTCCGAATCAGGAGATGAAGGAAAGATCACAACAGCTGGAGTACAAGGTAAATATTCTCTTCATGCTAGTTCAAGTTCCAGTGATGAATCTCATATTGATGAACTAAAGAGGAATGAGTTATTTCATATACGAGTTGTATCTAAGCATACTAAAATAGATACATTATTTGATTCGGGTTCCCAAGTAAACTTAATATCAGAAGCACTTGTCAAGAAGATGGGTCTTGTAAAGAAACCACATCCAAAGCCTAACCCTCTTGGTTGGGTATGTGATAAAGAAAAACTTAATGTCACCAAAAAATGTAGGGTTATATTTGCTATTGCTTCAAAGTTGATTGATGAGGTAGATTTGGATGTTGTACCGCTTGATATATGTTGCATAGTGTTGGGAAGTCCTTATCTTTATGATAGAAAAACAATCTTCTTTTATCATGAGAACAAATACCACCTTACTAAAGGGGGAGTGGAATATATTGTTAGATCTCATAGCATGAGGATGAATACGATGCTTGTTAGTGCAGGGAAAAAGAAAAGACTAATAACCACTAATAAGAGATATGTACTCATGGTCGTCAAAGAGAAAGATGTCAGGACATCCGACACTTTCCAGGGATGTGATCCATCTCATAAAAAGGAATTAATTGATATTGTCTCTAAGCATGATGATATTTTTCAGGAACCAGATGAATTACCTCCTAAGAGGGAAATCTAACATGAGATACATCTGCAACAGGATTCTCCTTTGCCTAATGTGGGCATGTACAGGATGTCAGTTGTGGAGATGAAAAAGATCAAGAAGCAGGTACAAGGATTATTCGATCAAGGGGTCATTAGTCCCAGTTCATCTCCTTGTGGTTCTCTGATCCTGATGGTTCCAAAGAAAGACGACACATGGTGAATGTGTGTTGATTACCGGGCTTTAAATAAAATCACGGTGAAAAATCGATACCCTCTTCCTCGCATAGATGATTTACTTGATCAGTTAAAGAATGCTGTTTATTTCACTAAGTTGGATTTGCACAGTGGATATCATCAAATCAGGGTTGCAGAACATGATGCATGGAAGACTGCCTTTACAACCAAGCAAGGATTGTTTGAGTGGTTAGTTATGCCATTTGGGCTTTGCAATGCTTCGACAACTTTCATGCGTATGATGAATGATGTATTCAAGCCTTTCCTAGATGACTTTGTGATTGTATATTTAGATGACATTCTTGCTTTCAGCAGGACTTGGGATGAACATGTAAGGCATGTAAAACAAGTATTGGATACTTTGTAGAGGGGAAAGCTATATGTAAAAATGTCAAAGTGTGAATTCGGCAAGAATGCACTTATATACTTAGGTCACATCGTGGGAGGAGGAAAATTGAAGATTGATCCTTCCAAAATTGAAGTGATTGTGAAATGGCCTGAGCCAAAGAGTGTAACCGAGATTCGAAGCTTCTTGGGTGCAGTCCAGTATTGGAGAAGATTCATTCCCAAATTTTCTTTTATAGAAGCTCCTTTGCATGCCTTAACTAGTGTGAAGAACACTTTTGAGTGGGAAGGAAAGAAACAAAAAAACTTTCAACATTTTGAAGGAGAAGATCAGTACCGCACCAGTATTAGCACTGCCGAATCTTCAACAATCGTTTGAGATCGAGACAGATGCCAGTGGATATGCCATGGGTGCAGTATTGATGCAATATCATAAGCCTATCTGTTACCACTCTGAGACTTTTAACCAAGCTGTTGTTAACTATTCTACATATGATAAAGAGTTGTATGCATTAGTTCAAAGCGTAAAGAAATGGAAGCATTACTTATTAGGGAAGGAAACAATTATACATACAGATCACCAACCCTTACAGTATCTTCAGGCACATACCAAATTGCAACAATCTCGGCACTATAGATGGATGGGTTTTCTACAACAATTTCATTTGGTAATCAAGTACAAGAAGCGTACAAGTAATAAGGTAGCCAATATGCTTTCTAGACCTGCTATTGCAGATTCTATTATTTTGAAGAATACTTCTTTATATCATGATAGCTATGTAGAGAAATATGCCATCGATGAAGATTTTAAAGAAGTATATGAGAAGCTAACCCATGGTGCACAACTAGAGAACTATTGTCTACAGGGAAAGTTACTCTATCATCTTGGGAAACTATGTATTCCTACAAGTGAATGAGTCCATGTAATACGAGAAGCTCATACTTCTCTTGTATCGAGGCATTTTGGGGTAGGAAAAACTATGGCTCATTTGCAGAGGTTTTTCTATTGGCCTCAAATGAAAGCAATTGTAAGTAAATATGTAAAGGGGCGTGTGATGTGTTCTACTTGTAAGCCCACTAATAGAAAATTGGGGCTATACTCACCACTTCCTGTTCCATCCCATCCATGGGAAAGAATTTCCATGGATTTTGTAGGGGGTTTAAAAATGACTAGAGGGGGTCATGATTATTTGTATGTTGTAGTGGATAGGTTTAGCAAGATGTGTATCTTGATGCCATGTAAAAAACAGATCACTGCTGAGAAAACTGCTAATCTCTTTTTTCAGCATGTTTGGGTTCACTTTGGGTTACCCACATCCATTGTCTCGAATCGAGGTACTTGATTCCTTGGGGATTTTTGGACTAGCTTGTGGAGAATGATGATTTTTTTTTGAAGAGGAGCACTTCTTTTCACCCACAGACTGATGAACAGACAGAGGTGGTAAACACAATAGTGGTACTTTTGCTTCGAGGCTACTGCAACAAGCATCATAAGTTATGGGATGAACAAATACCTTATGTACAACATGCTTATAACCGAGCTTTACTTTCATCCACTTAGAGTTCACCTTTTGAGACATGTTATGGGTGCCTACCAAAGGTTCCTTTGGACTTGATGTATGGGAGAGATGCCGTTGTGAATGAAGAACGAACAAAGGACAGAGCCCGCAAGTTCATCAAGAGGATTCAACAGATACACCAGGCAGTCAGGGAACAATTGGAGAAGAGTCAAGCACAATATAAAGCTCGACATGAAAAACATAGGGTTGATCATCAGTTCCAGGTTGGAGACCGGGTATGGCTTCATATCGACAAGGAATGATTGAAGGGTGAAGGAAAGAAACTCAATCCCATCCTATATGGACCCTTCACTATTTTAGAGAAAAGCGGCACTAACACTTTTCGTTTAGATCTTCCACCTTATATGTAGATATATTCAATTGTGAACATTGAGAACTTGAAACTTTTTGAGCCTCCCATGATCATGGATCAGGATGAGGAAGTTTCAATACCTTCAGTTGATGAGTTTGCACCTGAGTACTTGGATGAGTTACAGGAAGATACCATTCTAGACAAAAGGACGAGGACTTCACATAGGGGTGATGTTGATTATATTCAAGTAGGATTAAAGGGCACACATCCAAGCAAGGCAAAGTGGATTGAGAAACATAAGGTGAGGGAACTCTTCCCTCACTTACCAGTTGATCAATGAAAGCTTTTGGTGGTCCAAAAAGCTCTCAGTGGGAAGGCGTGATCCAAAAAGGATCTAGAGAAGGTTAAGACAACTCAGAATGCATAGAAGAAAATTAGAATGCTCAGAATGGCTTCAGCAAACAACAAAAGGGAAAAAGTTCAAAGTTCCTAAAACTCAGTGAAAAGGGAATAATCGCGAAGAGTGCGTCACAAGATTTCTAACGACGCAAATGGATCATCAAACAGAGTTACATATCAAAAGTTATAAGCGGTCAAAGTTCAGTCAAACTTGGTCAAACAAAAAAATGTCAAAGTGACACGTGGCACAACTGCAAGGGTGAAACGTGGCACAACTGAGTTGGAAAGATGATGTGGCATGGCAGACACATGGACACGTTCGGTGATGACATGTGTCAACTTCATTGGCGAGTCATATTGTGACAAGTGGTAGTTTTTGTGGACCAATTATATGGTGCCACGTGGCCCATGGGAGGGCTGCCACGTGGCACCCCTCCCATGGCTGGAATAGGAAAAAGTTTATTCGACTCCCTAAGAGTTGACCTAATGACCTCCAAATAGCCTAAAGGCCCCCCACACACGTGCTAACCACTACACCACACGTTGTTTCTTGTTTGAAATTTGGTTTAAATAATATTTACATTTAAAATTGAACAAAGGTGCCAAAAAGGGGGGGCTAGGCCTTCAACCTAGCCCTGTTCACATGCACAAGAACCATATGACTATAATGTTCTGCCCACTTAGGGCTTAACCAACGAACCGCTACATTTAGCTTATTCCACTATTAATTATCCATTCCGCCATTCTATCCAACCTCCCCCAGTTTTAGCATGCGCGCAAAAAATTAGTTATAACACATGTGTTAAAAGGGAGGTCTGTGCGATTCGACCCTGGAACCTCCACCAAACCAACACCTAAGTTTAGCTATGCTAACTGCCATGCCAACCGCCATGCCAACCACCTGAGTTATGACATAACCACCCATAGTTTATATATAAAGGGGTTTCGAGCAATGCATTCAGGACACAAGAGCACAGAGAAGGGGTAGGCTGAGTGCATCCGTATAGTACGGATTTGGGCACATTTTTCTAGATTTTGGCATGGATTTCGAGATATGTTAGTCATTAATTGCAGGAGCAGTGGCATGGAAACCGAGGCAAGGGGTGTCTTGGGGGCCCAAAAGTGTTCGACTCGGATTGAGGAGTGGAGACAGTCATTTTTAGGTAAAACAACGCCACAAACACAGTGGTGGTGTTAGTTTTCTGATATGAGAAAAGCTTCTATGGATGAACTCCAGAATGAGGTATACTTATGTATTTTGCCCAATTCTTTTATGGAGTTAATAAAAAGACCTACCCATTTGAGAGCAGGACCTAGAGACGTAGTCCACCAGGGATGAACTCCATTATCAAGTTCTTTGTGTTCATATTGCATGATTATGTCTCTTTCATTTTGAGCTTTTCCTTCTTTATGGTGTACTTTTGTTTATGCTCATTTTATGCAATTCTTTAATAAGTCACCTAACGAAAAGTTCTTGGATCACATACAATGCCTCAAATGGGATAATTTTTAATGAGGCTTGATACTCATTATTGTAATAAAACTATACTAAGTGGATGTAGTCTTCCCACTTTGATGGTTGGTCCATCACATATATTCTGAACATGTCTTCAATGAATCTGTTAGTCCTCTTTGTTTTCCTATCTGACTTTAGGTGATACACTGTAATGAGATTTAAATTTGTTCCAAAGCCTTTGAACAAAACTTTCCAAATATTAGAGGCAAACTTTGGATCTCTATCTGAAACAATTTCCTTGAGCACTCCATGTAGTCTGACAACTTCTTTCATGTAGATCTATGCAATATTTGTTTCCTTGTGTGTTGTCTTCACAGGAATAAAATGTGCAACCTTTGTTAATTTATCCACCACCACCATGATGGAATCATGCTACTTCACTTTTCTAGACAACTTTGTAATAAAATTAATTATAACCACTTACCATTTCTAATCAGGAATGGGAAAAGGTTGTAGCAGCCCCACTAGATGTCTATGCTCCATCTTCACCTTCTAACACTCAAGGCACCTAGCAATATAATTATCCACTTATTTCTTCATTCATGGCCAAAAGTATTGGCTTCTTATAGCTGCAATTGTTTTCTGATATCCTGGGTGCCCAACATATGGAACATTGTGCATTTCCCCCAACACTATATGTTTCATCTCTCCCAAATTTGGCACATATGTTTTCCCTTTGTACATGACTATTCCATCCTCTTGCAGTTCATAATATTTGAATTTCTGTTGTAAATTTCCTTGTTGTAATGTTTCTTTTATTTCTAGATATTGTTGATATAAATTTGCAACCCCTAAAATTCTGTCTTTTAAATCTATGTTGAACATGATGATGGCTGAAATACGCATTTCATGATCTCTTCTGTTGAGTGCATCTGCCACCTGATTTTCTTTGCCTTTGATATGTTTAATTTCAAAGCCATATTCACTGAGGAATTCAAGCCATTTAGTTTGTCTGGAATTTAATGTTGGCTTTCCAAATAAATGTTTTAGACTATAATGGTCTGTCCTTAGCTCAAATATTCTCCCCATGAGGTAATTTCTCCACATTTTTAATGCATGTACAATTGCTTCTAAATCCAAGTCACATGTAGCATAATTCCTCTAATGCTCCTTTAGTTTTCGGGACTCATAGCATACCACATGCTCTTTTTGAGTGAGGGATCCACCAAACCCTTCCTTGCATGCATTAGTGCACACCACAAAATATTCATCCAAATCCAAAATATTTAATATTGGTGCACTTGTCAAAATATTTTTCAACTGCTGAAAAATTTCTTCACATTTAGGAGTCCATTCAAATTTTAGTCCCTTGTTTTGCAAAGAAGTGATTGGGCTTGCAATATTTGAAAATCCTTTTATGAATCTTCAGTAATAAATGATATGAACTCTGCCACATTCTTTGGAGCTGGCCATCCTCTAATGGCCTCTGTCTTCTCAGGATCAACTGTTATCCCATCTACTTAAATAGTATGCCCCAAGTAGTGAATCTTCTTTTGATAAAATATTCACTTACTCAACTTGGCATACAACTTATGCTCCCTCAAAAATTCTATCACTATTATTAAATGATGCTCTTCCTCTTCCTCTATATTGTAGTAGATGAGAATATCATATAGTAAAATAATTACAAATTTGTCCAGTTATTCCCTGAACACTCCATTCATTAGGAACATGAAAAAAAATTGTGACACTTGATAGCCCAAATGACACTACCATAAATTCATAATGCCCATATCTTGTTCTGAATGTTGTCTTGCTGATATTTTCTTCTTTTATAATCACTTGATGATAACCCGATCTCAAGACAATCTTGGAAAATATTCTTGCATCTTTCAACTAGTCAAATAGATCATTGATCCTTGGAAAATGATATTTTTTCTTTATTATGACCTTATTTAGTTGTATAAAATCAATACACAAACTTAAGGTTCCATCTTTCTTCTTCACAAAAGAACTAGGGCTCCCCAAGGTGACACACTAGAGTGTATATACCCCATCTCTATAATTTATTCAAGCTACATGTGCAACTCTTTCGATTATGGTGTGCCCATTCTGTAAGGTGTATTGGACCCTGGGGCAACTCCTGTCATCAAATCCATAGAGAAATCAATGTATCTCTTTGGTGGAAATCCTGTGATTTCCCCAAAAACATCTTCAAAATATTTTGATACTGGGATGTCTTAAATACTTTCCACTTTATCTTCGACTGCCTCTTCCATAAGGGATACACAAATTTGACATCCCTTCCTGAAACTCTTTTTCAGTTGCATGGCTGAAATTTCTCTAAAAGATACAACTCTCAGAATGCTTGGAATATTTCTTTGCTTCCCTCCTTCATCAAGAAAATTTATTGTCTTGTTGTAACAATCTAGGACAACATGGTGTTTTTCTATCCAATCCATGCCAATTAGACAATCGTATGAACCTAAAGATATGATGTTCACATCTACCTTTTTGTTGATCCCATTCATGTCTATTAGACAATCTTTAATCAACTCATTGATCTTTCTCTTAGCCCCTGTGGCTAACTAAGCTAACCATTATTTCTTATGCTTACTCCTTTGTAAGTGAAATCTTTCAACAATGTTAGCGTTTATGTATCTATGGTTAGCTCCATAATTAATTAAAATTTCTATGGGATGATTATCAATCTTACTTCCACTTCAATAATGGGGGATTGATACTATGCTTTCTTGTTGTCCAAGAATGCATAAATACTTAGCATGCTTCCTCCCATGTATTCAATTGTTTCATCCACCTAAATGTTATGAACAATCCTCTTCCTTTCTCCTTTGTGAGGGAAATCCCTATACACGTGATTTCCCTCACATTCCCAACATTATACAACCTACTAGCTTGGACTTTTCCCAAATGAATTTGTTGTCTTGTGCTCATTTTGGGTTGTTTGTCCTTGCTGTTTTGCTGGGGAGTTTTTCTTGAAAAAGGGTTTCTTAAAACATTTCCACCTTTGACCCCTCTTTCCTTTCATCTTGTCATTCCAAGATTTTTGGAATACTGACCTCCCCCTGCTCTATTCATAAATATGCTTTTCTCTTCTTATGGTCTCCTCCAAAGTCCCAAGGTTATCATATTGTATCTTGTCACTATAGAAAGAGGGTAGCCCACTCAAAAACCTTTTCATTTTAACCTTCTCATCCTTTATGAATCCCACATACTTCAACAAATTAAAGAACCTCTTCTCATATTCTTCCATTGTCATGTTTCCCATCATGAGTTCAAAGAAATATTTCATCTTCCTATCATAGTAATGCTCAGAAAAATATTTCTCTTGGAAATATCCTTTGAACTACCTCCGTGAGATCTTCTTCTCATCAAGTTGCTTGGCTTGCTTAAGATGATCCCACCACATGGTTGCCTTTCCTTGAAAGTGGTAGGTTGCATTTCTTGTTTCTACCTTGGAGGGATAATCATGCAACTAGAAATATTTTTTCATTTCCAACAGATAGGCCTCGACCTCTTCTCCCTTCTTGTTCTCACCATTGAAAGTTGGTGGCTTGATTTACTAAGTTCACCTTGCATAATATATTCCTTAGGCATTCTCCTCTACCTCCTAACATGAGACACACTTGGGATGCTTCTTGGACCTAAAATTGCATGAGATATCCTAGTGTATTTCCCTAGGGAATGAAGGCATCTGATCATACTCCTTGATTTCTTTCCATTCCCATTATCATCCCTTTTTATATGGGATCGGGATGCTGTCACTTTTCTAGCACTAGCTGCTTGTGTTTTAGCATATTATTTATTGGCTTGCATCTACAACATGTTCAGATTCTGAAGTATCTCTTCTTGGGATTTCATAATCTTCTCATTATTTTCCCCATAACACAACACTTTTCTCTGTAGGATTCTCATAGTTACATGCTCTTTCCTACCTCTTCTTCAATTATAATGTCTTAGCATTTCCCATGCTGACATGTAGCCCTATGAATTCCTGTTCGTGGCTATAGGACCCTTAGGAATCCTCCATGACTATAGTTCTCATATAAGAACCAAACTTCCTTCTTGTATCTCTAAATTTTGCAAGAAAATATGCATGCAAATAAATTTATGTTAGACAAAAATATATACATACAAAATTCTAGAAAGTAATGCATAACTGTTTTTGCTCTTTAATTCCACCATTCATATTCTTTTGCATTGACTGTAACTAATATTGATCATGTCAATTTTATGGGTTTATAGATGGATTCTCCTAATCAATACGTTTCCAATAACTATTCATTTTCCCAATTTTGAGCTCCGAGCATAAAGTTATGGCCTGCAAAAGTTTTGATTGTTTCCCATTTTCAACCTTGTATTGCTACATGTGTACTCTTCCTCTTCCTGCACATTTTCAAGTACCTAGATTCCAAATTTGTCTCCATGGCTATATTATATGGTCCATAATATTTCCATAGACTACTCTTGGACCCCAAACTGACTTCTGAGAAAAGAGTTATGCCCTCTAGAAGTAATTTGGTGCTCAAATTATACCCTTAACTATTTCAATTGTAACTTTATCATACAAGATCTGTTTTGTGCTTATAATAGCTCGTTGAATAACTCTCCTTGAAATATTTTATTTAAGATGTATAGACCTATTCTCATGAATTTTTTTATTACATAAAACTGTCTTTTAGTGTTGGAAATATCGAGAGGGGGGTGAATCAGTATTTAGAGCAATTAGTATTTTTGAACTTGTACTTCAATTTATATACAATCAACAATGAAGACTATCCAATGAACAATGAAGAATCATATAAGAGAAACACCAATACACCATGCACATTATATAAGAAGTAATCATGTATTATTGTTCAAAGGAAGTAATGACTTCCAAAGGTAGCTACAACTTCCAAATATAAAGGGAGGTATAAACCTCCAAAATGAAGATACAATCCTCCAATATCAAGAAAGGATTTACCTCTCCATCCTTTACCCTTCCTTCAACCCAATAATATATGAGAGATAATAAAACTTTACATTAAATTATCACCATCAACCAACCATCACATAGAACTTGATAATGCTTCCTGAGACTTCTTCAACTTTTGCAATTATTCACTTCTTGGAATAATCTGATCCTATAGATAATATTACTCAATGTATTCTCTAAAACTCCTCCAAGTTTCACTCCTTGAATCCTCCAAGAAAAGGAGTTATAGAGAAAATGGTAGACCTTATTCAATTCTGGTTTATTCAGAAGAGCGAACTTGTACAAAATACCCCACGATCAATATTTAACATGAGATTTTGAAATTCATACAAAGGAAACTACAACTCGTACTCTTTCCAATGCAATTGGTATCACTTCATTTGGATTCTCTATGAAGACGTTATGATTGTTTTACTCGGAACACATGTTTGTGACTAGCTTCGGGACTAGTCAAAAACCCTATCTTCCACAAAGTGTATCTCCAAAATTATAGTGAATAAAAAGATGAAATTTTTACCACATGTACCTAGATATTTCTTCTAAATATCCTCCAAATTTCACCATTTGAATCGTTCTAGAAACAAAGTTATAGCTAAAATGGTAAGATGACCTGTAAATAACATACCTTAGAACAAATCACCAAAAGACTTCATCCTCCCTTGAAATTCAACCTTCTTTACTTCATATTTCCCCAGAAATTTGACTTATATCTCCTTGTTCATTAATAAAATTGTGAGTGTTGAAAAATGAATGTATAATGAGATGTATTTATACCCTTTATGTCACTTCCTTTTAACATTAGGGCTGACATGTAGTTTCTGCTTCGATTCACATTGTCATCTTCAAAAATTCATTTATCCTCAATCATGAGGATCCACGTGACGTGCCACATACCACTGGAAGAGGAATGACTTATACTATCCATCCATGTGTGTTGTATCTGCATGTGTAATTTCCTTCATGTCTATCTACTTCGATCAACTTTGGGGCCCAAAATCCAATGGATAAAGTTGACATCAATGGCAACAACCAATATTCCAACAATCCCCCCCTTTGTCATTGATGACAATACTCATGCTTTCCATGTCATCATGATCCCAATTTCTCTTCCCCTTTGAAATCAATGGAAAAGGGTGGGGCTTCTCCCCCTGAGTTCAATGGCATAAGGTGACCTTCTTTGGGTCTACTCCCCCTGAACATATGATACTCAATAATACTTCATCCTTATTTTTGGTTTTTGGGACTTTTTCATACTTGGAATCCTTTTGTGTGGATTCCGTCTTCTCTCTCTTCTTCATGTCTAGGATGTATATGTTGTTCGGTCTTCTTGTTGCAGTTGCAACCAATCTTCCTGAGTTATTTTCTCTAATTTTACATTTTTGGGCAGGGATGATTTTAAGGATGGAAATTTATTTTAAAATGCAGAAACCTTGGCGAATCTTAGTTATCCTTCATATGCCAACTATAAATGTTTGGCGATTTTTTTGTAAAATTTTTCAAATTTCTAAGGATTTTATATAGTTTTTATAAAATTTTCGCGATTTTTAAGGTAAAATAATTTTATCCTATAGAATTTGGCAATCATTTTTAAAATAGCGAATCTCGTTTTTGGAAAAACCATGGAAAATTAGCCCATGAGCAAAATTTAGCCCCTAAAATCATCCATGTTTTCGGGAGTCAAACATAAGAGTGTATCCTTGATCACATATTTTGCTAACAATGAGGATATTATGCTTCAGATTTTCAACCAATAGGACTTTTCCTGCTTTTACATTTTCACTTTTAAGATTTATAGTTCCTTTTCCAAGTATTTTGGTAGATGAGTCATCTCCAAATGCAACATTTCCACCATTTTTCTTCAAGCTGCAAATTTTTCTTTGATCTCTAGTCATATGAGATGAGCACCCACTGTCTATGTACCATTCATCTTCTTCTTTGCATTCTTTAGCGACCAATGCTATTCGACAGTTTTCATTGTGTGGAATTTCTTTCCTTTTCCATGTTGTAGTTGGTATAGGGACATTTGGCATATGATTATCTTCCTTCATCTCTTTGCAATCTTGTGCTTTGTGACCAAGATTATTGCACTTGTAGCATACAATATTTTGATCCATTAATGGGTCAAATGGATTATAATTTCTGTTGACAGGTCTACGAATATTCCCATATCTACTATTTTCACCATTCATGTAGCTTACGTAGTTATTCCTTTCATTGATTCTACAATTGATTGCCTTGTGTCCAAAATTTCCACAAGTATAACAATGTCCAAGAAATAATTTCTGATACCTGGGAGTAAGTGATTTTCTTTGTGGTGTGGTCCATCTGGGTTCATGATCTATTCTTTTGTAGTTTCCTTCATAATGATTGCTTTCATACCTAATGAGAGAGGATCTTCTTGATGTCTCATTCCTTCTGAATTCTAGTCTTCTATCTTGTTGTTCAACTTGCTATGGAGTGTTGGTTTCATCATTTTCATCTTCTTTCTCTTTTTTTGTTGTCTTCAAACTGTCATTGTATGCTAGTCCTGTCTTGTCATTTTGAGATATTTGACTGCTAAGGATATCATTTAATTTTTCAGTGCTTTTTTCGAACTTCTTCAACTTTTCTATTGTCAATAGTATCTCTCATTTTGTGTGATCCAATTGTTCTTTCAATTTCTCATAATCTTCTGATTGTTCCTTCAAGCTATCAATGGTCTTTTCAGGCTTGTATTTCTCTTCTTCACAACTATTCAATTCACGTTTTAGTATTATGTTTGTGTTTCTAAGCTTGCTATTCTCAATTTCAACATGCTTCAACTTTTCAAGATTCTCATCTTCTTGTTCACTCTCTACATTGTCATTGTATCCCCAAAATGAATCAAGGTCGGTTTCTTCATCTGAATTTTCTTCAGAAATGATTTCTTCTTCTTTAGAACTCTTATAATCATCATCCTGGGTTTCTTGGGTTATGCAGAGGAATTATCCTTCATAATTATCTTCTTCATCACTCTCATCTGAGGAGATGTCATCTTCCTTGGAGTAGAAGCTCTTTTTATTGGCGAGACTTCACTTTTTATAGTATCATTTTTTAGTAATATGTCCTATTCTACCACAATTAAAGCATTTATTAGGAGACTTACCTTTGTATCTACCAGTTCCCTTCTGGAGCCTTCTTACAAAATTTTCTATTTCTTCATCAAGGTCATTATCCTTGTCTTTTGTCTTATTTATGGCTTTAAAGGCTGCTTCATTGTTTGGCTGGTCACTTTTTGTACATGTTCTCATTTCATATGCTATAAGAGACCCATGTAATTCATCCATTTCCATTTTGGTCAAGTCCCTAGTTTCTTCAATGGTGGAGACCTTAGCATCATACTTCAAGAGAAGTGATATCAACACTTTTTGTACAACCAAGTATTCATTGAGCTCTTCACCTAATCCTATGATAGAATTAACAACTTCATCAACTTTAAGAAAATTGGTTGCAATATCTTCCTTTTCATCCATCTTCAAATTTTCAAATTCTTCTCTATGTCATTGAAGTTTGACCTTCTTAACTTTTGGATCACCTTCATAGACTCTCTTGAGTTTGTCCCATACCTATTTAGTAGTGATGCAACCCATCACTTTGCTAGCAATGGTTGGTGCCAATGCTCTTAGAATAACATGTCTGGATTTTGAATTACAAATCATAAGCTTCTTCTCATTTGGATTGGTTGGAGCATTCTTTGGGATTACATATCCATTTACGACTGAGTACCAAATGTCTACTCCCAAAGATGTTAGGTAAGTTTTCACTCTATCACTCTAGTATGCATAATTTATTCCATCAAATAGTTGAATCCCATTTGGAATGTGCTCATGGTCATCCATCTCTGCTCAAGATTTTCCTTCCAGTGGTTAAATTGTTATGAAGGCAACCCGCTCTGATACCAATTGTTGGAAATACTAAGAGGGGGGTGAATCAATATTTAGAGCGATTAGTATTTTTGAAATTGTACTTCAATTTATATCCAATCAACAATGAAGACTATCCAATGAACAATGAAGAATAGTATAAGAGATACACTATGCACAATATATAAGAAGTAATCATGTATTATTGTTCAAAGGAAGTAATGACTTCCAAAGGTAGCTACAACTTCCAAATATAAAGGGAGGGATAAACCTCTGAAAGGAAGATACAATCCTCCAATATCAAGAGAGGGTTGACCTCTCCATCCTTTCCCCTTCCTTCCACCCAAGAATATATGAGAGATAATAAAACTTTACATTAAATTATCACCATTGACCAACCATCACATAGAACTTGATAATGCTTCCTGAGACTTCTTCAAATTCTGTAATTCTTTACTTCTTGGAATACTCTGATCCTGTAGATAATATTACTCAATGTATTCTATGAAAATCCTCCAAGTTTCACTCCTTGAATCCTCCCAGAAAAGGAGTTATAGAGAAAATGGTAGACCTTATTCAATTCTGGTTTATTAAGGAGAGAGAACTTGTACATAATTCCCCATGCTCAATATTTAACATCGGATTCTAGAATTCATACAAAATAAAACACATCCCATACTATTTACAATGCAATTGGTCTCACTTCATTTGGATTCACTATGAAGATGCTATGACTATTTTACCCAAAACACTTGTTTATGACTAGCTTTAGGACTAGTAAAAAACCCTATCTTCCACATAGTGTATCTCCAAAATTTTAACGAACAAACAACTTAAATTTTTACCACATGTACCTACATATGTCTTCTCAATAGCCTCCAAATTTGCCCATATGAATCGTTGTAGAAACACAGTTATAGCGCAAATGGTGAGATGACTTGTAAATAAGATACCTTAGAACACATCACCAAAAGACTTCTTTCTCTCTTGAAATTCGACCTTCTTTACTTCATATTTCCTCAAAAATTCGACTTATATCTCCTTGTTCATTAATAAAATTGTGTGTGTTGAAAAATGAATGTATAATGAGATGTATTTATATGCTTTATGTCACTTCATTTTAACATTAGGGCCGACATATAGTTTATGCTTCAATTCACATTGTCATCTTCAAAAAATCATTTCTCCTCAATTGTGATGATCCATGTGACGTGCCACATACCACCGAAAGTGACATGAATTATACTATCCATCCATGGGTGTTGTATCTGCATGTGTAATTTCCTTCATGTCTATCTACTTCGATCAACTGTGGGGTCCAGAAGCCAATGACTAGGGTCGACATCAATGACAACAACCAATATTCCAACAATCTCCCCCTTTGTCATTGATGGAAATACTCATGCTCCCCCTGTCACCATGATCCCAATTTATCTCCCCCTTTTACATCAATGGAAAAGGGTGGGGCTGCTCCCCCCTGAGTTCAATGGAATAAGGTGACCTTCTTCTTTGGGGCTGCTCCCCCTGAACATGTGGCACTCAATAATACTTCATCCTTATTTTTGGTCTTTGGGACTTTTTCTTGCTTCGAATCCTTTTATGTGGCTTCTGTCTTCTCTCTCTTCTTCATGTCTAGGATGTATATGTTGTTCGGTCTTCTTGTTCCAGTTGCAACCAATCTTCCTGAGTTCTTTTCTCTGATTTTACATTTTTGGGAGTCAAACGTAAGAGTGTATCCTTGATCACATATTTTGCTGACACCGAGGAGATTATGCTTCAGATCTTCAACCAATAGGACCTTTCCTGGTTTTACATTTTCACTTTCAAGATTTATAGTTCCCTTTCCAAGTATTTTGGTAGATGAGTCATCTACAAATGCAACATTTCCACCCTTTTTCTTCAAGATGACAAACTTTCTTTGATCTCCAGTCATATGAGATGAGCACCCACTGTTTATATGAACCATTCATCTTCTTCTTTGCATTCTTTAGTGACTAATGCTATTCCACAGTTTTCATTGTGTGGAATTTCTTTCCTTTTCCATGTTGTAGTTGGTATAGGGACATTTGGCATAGGATTATCTACCTTCATCTCTCTGCAATCTCGTGCTTTGTGACCAAGATTATTTCACTTGTAGCATACAATATTTTGATCCATTAATGGGTCAAATGGATTATAATTTCTGTTGACAGGTCTACGAAGATTTCCATATCTACTATTTGTACCATTCATGTAGCTTGCATAGTTATTCCTTTCATTGATTCTACAATTGATTGCCTTGTGTCCAAAATTTCCACAAGTATAAAAATGTCCAAGAAATAATTTTGATACTTGGGAGTAAGTGATATTCTTTGTGGTGTGCTCCATCTGGGTTCATGATCTATTCTTCTATAGTTTCCTTCATAATGATTTCTTTCATACCTGATGGGAGAGGATATTCTTAATGTCTCATTCATTATGAATTCTAGTCTTCTATCTTGTTGTTCAACTTGCACTTGAGTGTTGATTACATCATTTTCATCTTCCTTCTCTTGTTTTGTTGTCTTCAAACTGTCATTGTATACTAGTCTTGTCTTTTTGTTTAAAGATCTTTGTTTGCTGAGGATCTCATCTAATTTTTTAGTGATTTTTTCGAACTTCTTCAATTTTTCTATTGTCAATAGTAGCTCCCCTTTTGTGTGATCCATTTCTTCTTTCAATTTCTCATAATCTTCTAATTGTTCCTTCAAGCTATCAATGGTCTTTTCAAGCTTGTAATTCTCTTCTTCACAACTACTCAATTCACCTTTTAGTATTATGTTTGTGTTTCTAAGCTTGCTATTTTCAGTTTCAAAATGCTTTAACTTTTCAATATTCTCATCTTCTTGTTCAATCTCTACATTGTCATTGTATCCCCAAAATGAATCAAGGTTGGTTTCTTCATCTAAATCTTCTAAATAAATGATTTCTTCTTCTTTAGAACTCTTATGATCATCATCCTTGGTTTCTTGGGTTATGAAGAGCACTTCTCCTCCATCATTGTCTTCTTCATTAGTCTTATCTGAGGAGATGTCATCATCCTTGGAGTAGAAGCTCTTTTTATTGTTGAGAATTCTCTTTTTATAGTATCATTTTTCAGCAATATGTCCTATTCTACTACAATTAAAGCATTTGAGAGGATACTTACCTTTGTATCTGCCAGTTCCCTTCTGGAGCCTTCTTACGAATTTTTTTATTTCTTCATCAAGGTCATTATCCTTGTATTTTGTCTTATTTATGGCTTTAAAGGCTGCTTCATTGTTTGTCTGGTCACTTTCTGTACTTTTTCTCATTTCATATGCTATAAGATACCCATGTAATTCATCCATTTTCATTTTGGTCAAGTCCCTAGTTTCTTCAATGGCAGAGACCTTAGCATCATACTTCAAGAGAAATGATCTCAATGCGTTTTTTACAACCAAGGATTCATTGATATCTTCACCTAATAATCTAATAACATTAATAACTTCACCAACTCTAAGAAAATAGGTTGCAATATCTTCCTTTTCATCCATCTTCAAATTTTCAAATTTTGCTCTATGTCGTTGAAGCTTGACCTGCTTAACTTTTGGATCACCTTCATAGATACTCTTGAGTTTGTCCCATACCTCTTTAGCAGTGCTACAATCCATCACTTTTACAACAATGGTTGGTGCCAATGCTCCTAGAATAACATGTATGGCTTTTGAATTACAACTCACAAGATTCTTCTCATTTGGATTGGTTGGAGCATTCTTTGGGATTACATAGCCATTTACAACTGAGTACCAAATGTCTACTCCCAAAGCTGTTAGGTAAGTTTTCACTCTATCACTAAAGTATGAATAATTTCTTCCATCAAATCATTGAATCCCATTTGGAATGTGCTCATGGTCATCCATCTCTGTTCAGGATTTTCCTTCCAGTGGTTAAACTGTTATGAAGGCAACCTGCTTTGATACTAATTGTTGGAAATGATGAGAGGGGGTTGAATCAATAATTAGAGCAATTAGTATTTTTGAACTTGTACTTCAATTTATATCCAATCATCAATGAAGACTATCCAATGAAAAATGAATAATACTATAAGAGATACATCAATACACCATGCACAATATTTAAGAAGTAGTCATGTATTATTGTTCAAAGGAAGTAATGACTTCCAAAGGTAGCTAGAACTTACAAATATAAAGGGAGAGATAAACCTCCAAAAGGAAGATACAATAATCCAATATCAAGAGAGGGTTGACCTGTTGTTGGCAGCCAATTCAATTTTTTCTATTGCCTTAAAATCTTCCTACACCTATGTCTTCTGAACTTCAAATTGTCGCCGCATTTCACAGATCAACGATATTTT
Source organism: Picea engelmannii (assembly GCA_009831015.1). Taxonomy (NCBI): domain Eukaryota; kingdom Viridiplantae; phylum Streptophyta; class Pinopsida; order Pinales; family Pinaceae; genus Picea; species Picea engelmannii. The sequence continues at coordinate 437,453 of ML785039.1, read as the reverse complement.
CATTTCATGCGACATTTGCAAATTAATTTCGATTTAGTTTTCACGACTGAAAGCGTGAAAACTCCTCCAACGTTATTTGAATTATCATGATCTGCTCATCGATATTCTGATTGGTACTTACCTTCGATTTTTTTATCAAGTAGCTGGAATGATTTTTCAAACTATGCCCATGCTTACTTTGATTGCGCAACTTGAATTTTATTTGATTGATAAGGTGTTGAGCATGCAAATTTATGGGTTACACTTGATTTCATAAGGGTCATGGTTGATTTTGGTTTTTATATGATGTGATCCTTACTATTGTAAGCTCTTGGCTTATCGATTTTATGAAATCTCTTATCACAATGTTTTATAAACTTTGATTACACATTTCATATTGAATGGCATTAGTTTGAAGGTATACACATGGAGCATTGGTTAAACATTTGGTTTTTGATTTAATGGTTTGAGTTATTACAGACACATATTTAAACTTTGGGTTTGATTTCGTATTGAACATTCATGGTTTCAAACTATACATTGGCACATTGATATAACTATCCACCGTTTAATCCTTGGGTTGGACGAATAGTTTGATTTTGGTTATGATTGATTGAACAAGGTTGTACTTTGCCATTACTATGCTGCATGGCAGTGGATAATCCCACCACCCTCGCACGCGTACATTTATTTGCATCCCCTTTCATAGTTCTCAGCTGTTAGCCAAAACAATTTTTCTCCTGTATGTTTAATCCAAACCCTATCATGTGCCCGCGCCATGGCTCCGGTCGTAAGGGCTGAGCCCAATGGTTGCCAGGCATTGTTGATGTTTGACGGTGCTTACAGTGACCTTGAGGAGTTCGGATGGCTCCCGTTCATATGAAAGTTTGATGGATATAACCCTAGCGTGGCTCGACAATTTGCATTAACCTTTGATGGTTGCCGAGCCAAGGTTGGGGATGTGCAATTAGAAATTAATGAGCAGTTCCTCAGTTTGGCTACCGGTCTGCCTGCTACTAGACAGAAATGCTCAAAAAATTGCAAAGTGGAAGATGTCCCATGGACATTGCTCTTCCAGTCACAAAGAGTGAGCTCCTGTGACAAAGGTTTGCCTGTGAATATGCTAAAGCAACGATGGCACGACTTACTGATGATAACCAAGCAATTCATCACATGCGAGGGCCGGTATGGTTTCGTTTTCTTGTACCACCTTCGACTACTAATGGTTTTCATGGGCTATGAGCTTAATATGCCTTATTACTTGCATAGGAGTCTGTTTAAAATGTCTAAAAGGTATAAACATAACCAGGACGATAACAACCTTTTTCACTTTGGGTTAATTAAAATGCTTGTGGTTTGTCATTTGGGGTTATGCCGAGACTGTTGGAATGAATTTATGGTTCGTAATAATTCTGAGGACTCAAGCCCACCACAGGTTGACAAACCTGTGGTGAGTGAGAGCAAGTCTGTACCCCCTATGCCTTACAGTGATCTGCTACCTAAACCTCTACCCGACTCGCCTATTGACCTACCCAATTCTGTCACCAAGAATGTGGAAAATAAAAAACCCATGGCTAAAAGGTCTAAAGCCAAACCTACTGTGAATTCCATAGGAAAAAAGAACGCCCGATTAATCTCTCGCATGGCAAGAAACAAACCGAAAGTTCCTGTCAACCCTGACCCTATCATGGTGAGTGAATATTCTGACTCGGAGATGGAACATTACCTGGCAAGCGAGTATCCCTATTCTAAAGGTCTGTGTGACAAACCCTCTTACGATTTTGGCAAGAACCTACCTCCTTGCTTGCAAAATGATCCTAATTACCCATGAATCAAAATGCCTCGTGAAACCCCCGATGACTCGTCAAAACCCCCTCCTGATCTATCTCAACCAGATGCTCCACCATGTGATCAGTGTGGCGCATGGTTAGAAAGGTATTACCTCGATGTGCCAATGCTGCAGTCCATAATTCATGCTCTGGAGGATCAAGTTGCAACGCTCAGCAGTCAAAAGGCTAAGATGCCATCCACTGATAAGAAACAACGAACAACATGTTCTATTTTGTTTAAGAATGTGGAGTCTGCTACAACGGTTGTGAACTCAAAACTGGCGTAGCTTGATCAACCTCACTGGTATGATTATCACCTGTTTATATGACAAACTCATAAACTCTGTTTACAATGTGGATTTTCTTTGACACATAAGCATGAGTTATTGTATATAATTTTGTTTTGATTAATCGAATTTAGTTTCCCAAATTTGCTTTGATTCGATTGATCATATTATGGATTTGATTGTTTTAATTTGGACTCGATTGGATACTCTGTTGCTTATTGAAGTTGTTAATATATTTACTAAACACAGGCTGTTTCTGGTATTCCAATTGTGAACACAGTCAATGGTTC
>ML785039.1:423380-433842 GCA_009831015.1 Picea engelmannii | reverse complement strand
GACAGGTTTATCTTCTTCATTGATTGAATTAGTAAATATAAGTTTTTGCATAACAGGTTTCCCTTATTGCAGAGATTTATAAATCATAAGATTGTTATGATTTTTTATGTCTTGTTTGTCCTGTAAACCACTCAAAGAGCAGCGCAACCTATCATTTACGAGAAGCTTTTGGACCAATCCGGTGCGAGTTTCCTTCCTCCGACCAGCTTCAGAGTCATCACACACGGGACAAATTAGGAGCGCTTCCAAGTCAATTAGTCTTTTCTTTGCTGTTTTTATTAGTAGTTTAATTTAGATATAATTCTAATTAGATTTATATTAGATTGTTTAATTTTAGTAAATATATTAGATCGTTTAATTTTAGTAGTTTTATTTCTTTTTCATAAAACATAAAAATCAAAAAACATATCTTGCTGTCTTAGGGCAGAAAACACATGAGCTTTGCAAGTTTTAATTAAATCTGTAGATTGTTTATAGTGTACATTTGTGAATAAGTAATATTGCAGCTGGTAATTAGATAGTTGATTTGAGTTATTATATTAGTAATTAGTAGATTGTATATAGTAGTTAGAATACTTATATTTAGTTGTTTTTATTAGTTTTAGTTAATTTAGTTTGTTTTATTTTGTTTTGGTTAGTTTAGAGTAGTTTCCTCTTTGGTTTTCTTAAAAGACCTTAGAGCGGCCAACAAAGCCATTAAACTCGTCAGGGTGGTTCATTCCAAACGACTTGGGTTATTTAGACAACCCTGGACCGGTTCCACTCTCTCAATTGATGGACGGACTGTTTCGCCCGTCAAAAAATGGTGCTAGAAGGAGGGCCTGAACTTAATTAATGGCACGAGGTAGTTGAAAGACTCCCCCTCCACCTAAACGTTCACCTATAGTAACTAGGAGCCATTCACAAGATCATATTCCCCTCCAAACAACAACTACTTCAACCGAAGATCCACAGATCACAGTTGAGCCAACGACCCCTAATCCTACAGGTGGTGACTTGGAAGAGATTGTCTGTTGATCTCTTATTAAAACACATAGTGCCTTAGCCAGTTTGAGGAAACCAAACCGTCCGTGGGGTCAACCTTTAGACTTCTCTGATATCAGAGAACAGTTAGGTGATACTAACCTCACTGTGAATCCTATAGATCCAAACTTAAATCCTGCTGTAGGAGGATCTGGGATACCTCCTTCACCACCTCCCTCATCTCCTTCCTCTTCTGGAGGAGATTCCTCTTCCGACGAAGGAAATTCACCTTCACGTCCTTCCACACCCACTACCCCAATGGCAAATCAGAGCAACCCTCCTAGACCCTGGTTGGACCAGGATGCTGTAGCCGTACCTGGAGCCTAGCACCCTTTACCCAAGCACCCAGAGAAATGGCTTCCTAAGTTTGATCCCGATTCAAAACAGATAGCCAAAGACCATATCAAAAAATTTATGTTATCCATTAGACTCCGTAACGTTGAACATGAAGACATTGTCTGTAGGTTGTTCCCTTATACTTTTGAGGGTAATGCATCCACTTGGTACTTTGCCCAACAGCCCCATACCATAGTGTCTTGGGAAAAGTTTGATTCATGCTTTTTGGAAAAATTCGGAGATGGAAAACCTCCGGAAGTCTTGGTCATAGATTTTTCAAGCTTAAAAATGAACCCAAAAGAAAAAGTTAAGGATTTTAATCAAAGATTCTTAACCCTTAAAAATCGAATCCCTGCAGATTCTATGCCTGCTGAGAGTCTTGTAATAACTTACTACACTAAAGATCTACATCAAAGTATAGCTATTTGGGTCAAACGTTCTAAAAAATCCACATTGTTAGAAGCCTTCGAAGAGGCTACTCAGATTGAAAAAGACATACTTAGCCTTAAGGACTCTTCTAGCAACGAAACTGAGACTGTTTCTTCTTCCAAAAAGAAGGTTGAAATTCTCCCCAGACCTACACAAAACAAAACACAACCTGAAAACTCCGATTTAGAAAATTTAAGTAAAGTTGTACAAAAATTATTGAATCAAGTTATAAATTTAAAAAGGTCAACTGAAGAAGCCTCTTCGAGTAAAGGAACTTATAAAACTCCTTTCCAAAAGCCTTTTCAAATCAACCGGCCTAATCCAAACCCTGAAGGCTTGAACCTAGAAAGTTTGCAATGTGCTCTTCAGACAATTCTAGAAGCCCAAGATAACTTGACGCCTCCTGAAATCCCTCAAGAGGAAGTCGAGCAGGAAACAACTCAAGAAGAAGAGTCTTCTCCAAACATCTTTGGACATCTCTCGGATAGCATCTTTCAAGCTAACTTTGAGACTGTTCACCCTTATAACACTAGGAGTAAGACAACAAACAAACCCCCTGCCGAGAACACTACAACTTTACCTCCAAAGCCACCTAAATCAGTAGAAACTAAACAAAGTAATGCTGGCCCTAAATTAGATTATGATGTTGTTGAAGATCTTAAAAAATTACGGGCTAACATTTCTATTTATGAGTTGTTGAAGTTTCCATTTTTGTTACAGAAGATGTTGCAAAATATTTTTGAAAATGGAAAGAATGGTAATTCAAATGGTAATAAGGTTGTGCAAAGCAAAGTACCGCAGAAGACTTCCACAAAAAACAATCTTGATCCTCAAGATAAAGGAAGCCTTCCTGTAACTCCTGTAAATAATGTAAATAACAATGTAAATAACAATGTAAATGATGTAAATAATGTAGATAAAGTAGCATTAGAAAATGCAAGTAAGAAACCACAAGCTACAACTTTAAGTACTCGCAAAAATGTACCTCCTTTTCTTTTAACTTTCGAAATCTTCAACAGAAATGTGCATAATTGTATGGTTGACTCAAGAGCATCATCAAATGTGATGCCTTGGTCAGTCTGCCAAAAGATTAACGCTGAAGTGGAACCATCTTCTTTGAAAATTATACAACTTGATTGATCAAATGTCAAAGTAATAGGCGAACTAAAAAATGTATTGATTAGATTATCGTCTAACCCAAAGGTTCATCAGATTATTGATATAATTGTGGTAGATATTCCCGAAGTGTATGGTCTATTTTTAAGCAGGGACTGGTCGAAGCAGCTACATGGTTACTTCGCCACGGACTGGTCTCACTTATGGCTTCCAGAAAACGGTAAGCCTAACAAAATTAGAGTGAATCGTGAGCATTACCTCAAGTTCACGGTCACGGATTTGAATGACCCAAATGAACCATACACACCTCCCGCTGATGCACCTGAAGTCAAAGGAATGGATACCTACTTCGGAAATTTCATGGCTGAGCTTTCACCTATCAACAATCCAGAACAACAGTTCGAGATCATAGCATATGTGCAACCAACATCTTCTATGCAACAGTCCCATGAGCCCGATTGAAATCAAATTTGGTCTTTATATTTCGACGGTTCCAAGTCTAAAGAAGGAGCTGGTGCAGGCTGCATCATTATCGATCTGGCAGGTAATAAGACATTATTGGCTGGTAGACTAGAATTTGAATGTACTAACAATATTGCAGAATATGAGGCTTTACTGCAAGGTCTCAGAAAATCCTTAGACATGCACATTCAAAATCTGGTTGTATTCGGCGACTCTGAAATAGTGGTTAGACAGGTGAGAGATTCTATACACTGTCTTTCCCTGCATCTCAAATGTTACCAGTCGAAGGTATGGAGTTTAATGAACAAATTTTCTGCTTTTAATATAAATTCCATTCCTAGACTAAATAATGCTGAAGCAGATCTACTAGCTAATGTTGCCTCCAAACTTCTTCCTGCAGAAGGCTTATCCCCGAACGCGTTCTCCGTGGAGCTATTATTTCGACCATCTGTTCCTGACAATATCACAAAATGGAGAGTATTTGATGATGATCAGTAGATCATTAACTTTTTGCACATGGAAGAAACCTTTCAAGGTGCTGTGATAGATGAACAAACGCACGACAACAATTTGCACGACTTTACGGTAATACCTAATCTGAAATCTACTGAAGCTCTATCGGACATGGTAAATTTCATACCCAAATCTGTTGTTAGACTAGAAAAGTTTTATGATTTTGAATATAAATTTAAAAAGATGGTCAATTTCAAAACCAATAGTTCCTCATTGTCTTATGAAAAAGTCAATTTAGGAACTAGCAAAAATCCTCAGTGTATCAACTTAGGCTTGGGATGTTCTAGACAAGAAAAAGATGCTTTTGTTAAATTATTTAAAGAATTTAAGGATGTCTTTGCATGGACTTACGATGATCTTAAAACGTTCGATCCAAATATTATACAACATGTCATCCCGATGAAGCCCCAAACCTTACCCTTCCAACAGAAACTGAGGAAAATGCATCCTAAATTAGAACCGACCGTACAAAAAGAATTGAATAAACTCCTTGGTGCTAAAATAATTTTTCCTGTTAGACATACTCAATGGGTATCCAACCTCATCCCAGTCCAGAAGAAAAACGGGGAAATTCGACTTTGTGTCGATTTCCGCAACCTCAACAAAGCATCTGACAAAGATAATTATCCTGTCTCGCCCATGGAACAAATCCTTCAACAGGTATCTGGTTTCGAGAGACTATCCTTACTGGATGGTTTCTCTGGATACAACCAAGTCTTGATGTCTCCGTCAGACCAACTAAAAACTACCTTCCGTACCCCGTGGGGTACTTATGCTTATCGCAAAATGCCCTTTGGATTGATTAACGCTGGTGCTACCTTTCAGAGAGCAATGGACATTGCTTTTAGAGGCTTAATCAATCACTCCATAGTAGTCTACTTAGATGATGTAACCATTTATTCTAAAAACAAAGATGATCATCTAGCTCACTTACGAGCTGTTCTGCTATGATGTCGTAAATACGATATCTCTCTGAACCCCAAGAAGTCTATTTTTGCAGTGGAACAGGGTAAATTAATAGGATTCATTGTGTCTAGTGATGGAATGATTATTGACCCCGAGAGGACGCAAGTCATCTCTAAACTTCCCCCACCTACCTCCAAAAAATCCATGCAGTCTTTCCTAGGCTAGATTAATTTCGTGAGAAGATTTGTCCCCAGTATTTCCGAAATGGTCAGGCCTCTCTAGAATCTAATTAAGAAAGACACCCAATATCACTGGGGACCCACAGAAAACAAAGCTTTTAATGACGTAAAGAAGGCCATAATAGATGCTCCGTCTCTCATGAGACCTGATTTGTCTCAAGACTTTACACTTTATACTTTTGCCTCTGATCGTTCCTATGCCGCAGTCCTAACTCAGAAGAATTCTGAAAACAATGAAGTACCCATCACCTTTATGAGCTCTGCTTTCAAAGGTGTTGAACTTAACTACCCAGCAGTCGATCGGCAAGCCTATGCTGTTTTCAAAGTAGTTAAGCATTTCCGGTCGTATCTTTTGAAGTCAAGGACGAAGGTCATTGTCCCCTACCCTGCCGTAAGGAACTTGTTAGTGCAAAAGGAGTTAGGAGAGAAGAGAGCCAACTAGGTCACCTCCTTACATGAGTATGACTTAGAGATCACCCCAACACAGATCGTGAGAGGCCAAGGATTGTGTAAGTTGGTTGTTGATTCAGAAAGAGTACAACGAGAAGATAGTGATACATCAAACCTAGAACAACGTGATCAAAGTTTGATCTGTTGCACACAAAACCTCGTAAGTCCTTGGTACGAAGATATTAGACATTGTCTTGAACATGGATCAACACCCCATCACCTTGACCCCGCCAAAAGAAGAGTGTTTAGACTAAAGTCTGCCTCCTTTCATCTAGTTAACGATATACTGTTTCGTCAGAATTTTGATGGTGTACTGATGCGCTGTCTTGAAAAGGACGAAGCAGAAAGAGTCTTGATTGAGTTGCATGCAGGAGAAGCTGGTGGTCACTTCGGTGGAGACACCACTGCTCATAAGGTTTTAAGAGCCGGTTACTACTGGCCAACACTCTTCAGGGATGCCCATGCCTTGTGTCGTAAATGTATCATTTGTCAAAAAGCATCAGGGTGGTTGCAAAAACCAACTTTCCCCTTGCAACCCGTTTCGATCGATTCTCCTTTCCAGCAATGGGGCCTTGATATCATAGGTCCTATTAACCCTCCATCCTCACAAAAACACAAGTATATTATGACAGCCACTGATTACTTTACTCGATGGTCTGAAGCCACCGCGCTAAGAACTGTTAACACAAGTCAGGTGATTGCTTTTCTGAATTCGAATATCATCACTCGTTTTGGTATCCCTGATTGTCTAGTCTTTGATAACGCTTCATACTTTTCTTCTCTTGAGATGACTAAGTTCGCTTTGGAGAAAGGAATAAGACTGAAGTATTCTGCTAGTTACTACCCCCAGGGCAACGACTTAGCAAAATCAACAAACAAGAACTTGATCAAAATTATCAAGAGAACCGTGGCTGAAAATCACAAGAATTGGCACAATACACTGCTTAATGCACTGTGGGATGATAGGGTAACACCCAAAGCCGCTATAGGTAACTCCCCCTTTTTTCTCATTTATGGCAGAGAAGCCATTCTGCCACCTCACATTCTTCTTCCTTCGCTTCATTTGTCACAAAAAGTTCAAGAGGAAGACTCTCCCCCTTTAGAAAGCCGTATTAATGCTTTGATGAAGTTAGAAGAAGTAAGAACCCAAGCCAAGCACAAACTAGATAAACATCAACAACTGATTAAAAGCTGGTTCGATTCTAATTCTGCTTCTGATAGGAATTTTGAAGTAGGCGATCTCGTCTTAAAGTGGGACAAACCACACGAAGGGAAGGGTGGGCATACCGTGTTTCAAAATTTGTGGCTTGGGCCATTTTTGATTGCTGAAAAGTTGGGTCCTAGTTCCATTCGATTATAGAATCTTGAAGGGTAGCTTGACACCTATCCGGTGAATGGTCAAGCCCTGAAAAGATACTTTGTGTGATAACTACCCTTGTATTTAAATATTTCATTTTTGTTTGCATTTTCGTTTGCTTTCTGTTTGGTTTTGATTTAAATTGATCAGTTTGTTTTGTGTGTTTTTCTGTTTTGAAAAAATATGCATACTTGTGCACTAAGCCACTCAGACAAAGACCACAGAAAAATTTCTTCACTAAAATAACTTCTGAAAGTTTGTACGAACATCAATGATATATATTTCTGAAATTGATACTTATGTTCAAAAATTTTGTTGTTTGAAAGAAGTTGACTAATTTCAATCTTTGAGTGAAGTTTGTCATGATGATCTATTATCTTTTTATGCTGTCCCTTTTCCGTAAAGGAATGAATAAAAAAGATGTCTCCCTATCATAGGAAGTGGTTTTAGAAATAAAACATCTCTAGAACTGGACAAAGGACAGTGTCAAAAAATTCTGATGAGGTCTGAAAAATATGTTAAAATATCAAGATTTTTCAACGTCACCCCGCTCAGCTACCCATAAAAGAAAAACAAAATAAAAATGTTAATAAGAGCTGTGGAAAGTGTTTGTAAACCCGTCGGGATACTGAACAGGTCCGCTGGCAGCGGGTAAATGCAAGCATGGCGCCAAGACAACTTCGCCAAGGTACTGAACAGGCCTGCTGGCAGCGAAGCAATGTCGGGTAAATGAAAATCTGTAAAAAAATAATAAGAAACCTCTTTAATGTCCTTTATTTTGATCTAGAACTTCTTGACAGGATACAGATGTCAGAGTGGGTTAAATGGGAACCCTGTCGAGGCTATGGACGCCTGCTGGCAGCAGTGGCCATGCCAACAGTATTGAAGATTTTATCATTAATATCATGACTTACTAATCTTAAGAATGTTATTAGTTTTCATCTTGAAAAACAACGTTGGAAAAGATGGTGAACGATGATGTTTGTACGATTTTCTGACTGTTGTTTTGAGTTGAAATTTCTTTGTTGTTCTAATCTGAATTTTATTTCTTTTGACAGAGATAACTGCTTCTACCAGTGCGTCGCCATTGTTGGCAGCCAATTCAATTTTTTCTATTGCCTTAAAAGCTGCCTACACCTATGTCTTCTGAACTTCAAATTGTCGTCGCATTTCGCAGATTAATGATATTTTCATTTCATGCGACATTTGAAAATTAACTTCGATTTAGTTTTCATGACTGAAAGCGTGAAAACTCCTCCAGCGTTATTTGAATTATCATGATCTGCTCATCGATATTCTGATTGGTACTTACCTTCGATTTTTTTATCAAGTAGCTGGAATGATTTTTCAAACTATGCCCATGCTTAATTTGATTGCGCAACTTGACTTTTATTTGATTGATAAGGTGTTGAGCATGCAAATTTATGGGTTACACTTGATTTCATAAGGGTCATGGTTGATTTTGGTTTTTATATGATGTGATCCTTACTATTGTAAKCTCTTGGCTTATCGATTTTATGAAATCTCTTATCACAATGTTTTATAARCTTTGATTACACATTATGCAACAAGCRCATGGGTAACATATRAGWCYGATTTCATATKGAATGGCAHTAGTTTGAARKTATACAYATGGYRSATTGGTKAAACAKTTGGDTTWTTGMWWTWACRTTGGTTTGARTTATTACAGGYGCATATTTAAACTTTGGGTTTGAWTTMRYRTTGAACATTCRTGGTTTCAAACTATACATTGGCACATTGATATAACTATCCACCGTTTAATCCTTGGGTTGGCCGAATAGTTTGATTTTGGTTATGATTGATTGAACAAGGTTGTACTTTGCCATTACTATGCTGCATGGCGGTGGATAATCCCACCACCCTCGCACACGTACATTTATTTTCATCCCCTTTCATTGTTCTCAGCTGTTAGCCAATACGATTTTGCTCCTGTATGTTTAATCCGAACCCTATCATGTGCCCGCGCCATGGCTCTGGTCGTAAGGGCTGAGCCCAATGGTTGCCAGGCATTGTTGATGTTTGACGGTGCTTACAGTGACCTTGAGGAGTTCGGATGGCTCCCATTCATATGAAAGTTTGATGGATATAACCCTAGCATGGCTCGGCAATTTGCATTAACCTTTGATGGCTGCAGAGCCAAGCTTGGGGATGTGCAATCAGAAATTAACGAGCAGTTCCTCAGTTTGGCTACCGGTCTGCCTGCTACTAGACATATTGGTCAAAAAATTGCAAAGTGGAAGATGTCCCGTGGACATTGCTCTTCCAGTCACGAAGAGTGAGCTCCTGTGACAAAGGTTTACCCGCGAATATGCTAAAGCAACGATGGCACGACTTTTTGATGATAACCAAGCAGTTCATCACATGCGAGGGCCGGTATGGTTTCGTTTTCTTGTACCACCTTTGAATACTAATGGTTTTCATGGGCTATGAGCTTAATATGCCTTATTACTTGCATAGGAGTCTATTTAAAATGTCTAAAAGGTATAAACAGAACCAGGCCGATAACAACCTTTTTCACTTTGGGTTAATTAAAATGCTTGTGGTTTGTCATTTGGGGTTACGCCGAGACTGTTGGAATGACTTTCTGGTTCGTAATAATTCTGAGGACTCAAGCCCACCACAGGTTGACAAACCTGTGGTGAGCGAGAGAAAGTTTGTACCCCCTGTGCCTTACAGTGCTCTGCTACCTAAACCTCTACCCGACTCGCCTATTGACCTACCCAATTCTGTCACCAAGAATGTGGAAAATGTTAAACCCGTGGCTAAAAGGTCTAAAGCCAAACCTACTGTGAATTCCATAGGCAAAAAGAACGCCCGATTAATCTCTCGCATGGCAAGAAACAAACCGAAAGTTCCTATCAACCCTGACCCTATCATGGTGAGTGAAGATTCTGACTCGGAGGTGGAACGTTACCTGGCAAGCGAGTATCCCTATTCTGAAGGTCTGTGTGACAAACCCTCTTACGATTTTGGCAAGAACCTACCTCCTTGCTTGCAAAATGATCCTAATTATCCAGGAATCAAAATGCCTCGTGAAACCCCCGATGACTCATCAAAACCCCCTCCTGATCTATCTCAACCAGATGCTCCACCATGTGATCAGTGTGGCACATGGTTAGAAAGGTATTACCTCGATGTGCCAATGCTGCAGTCCAGAATTCATGCTCTGGAGGATAAAGTTGCAATGCTCACCAGTCAAAAGGCTAAGATTCCATCCACTGATAAGAAACAATGAACAATAGGTTCTATTCTATTTAAGAATGTGGAGTCTGCTACAACGGTTGTGAACTCAAAACTGGCGTAGCTTGATCAACCTCACTGGTATGATTATCACATGTTTATATGACAAAGTCATAAACTCTGTTTACAGGGTGGATTTGCTTTGACACATAAGCATGAGTTATTGTATATAATTTTGTTTTGATTAATCGAATTTAGTTTCCCGAATTTGCTTTGATTGGATTTAACTTTGATTCGATTGATCATATTATGGATTTGATTGTTTTAATTTGGACTCGATTGGATACTCTGTTGCTTATTGAAGTTGTTAATATATTTACTAAACACAGGCTGTTTCTGGTATTCCAATTGTGAACACAGTCAATGGTTC
>ML785039.1:378905-391229 GCA_009831015.1 Picea engelmannii | reverse complement strand
TCCTCTATTGAAGATAAACTAAATGAATTCATACTTATGGCCAAAGAGGATTATGATAATAAAAGCACAGGGAGTGATGTTAATGAAGAAGAAGTTGTGGTTGACATGGAAGGAGAACTGATCAATGCACTGGAAGAGATTGACAGACTAAGAATCAAGAACAAAAAACAAAGACAATTGCTGATACAGTTTGAGAAAGACAGTACAAAACCTAATGAAGACTTTCTCCTATTAAAAGTAGAATTAGAAGAGGCAAAGAAAATCGAAGACATTATGAAATGACAGTTACTAGAAAAGAAGGCGAGATGTGAAGCATTAGAAGAAGAAGTAGTGAAAACTAGGAAAGAGATGGAGAAGTTTCAAGCCTTGTATAATCAGAATCTGTCAAGTATCAAAGCCTCAAAAGGATTAGCCACCATCCCGAATCAGCAAAGGAATCCAAAGTTGAAAACTGGTTTGGGTTATGAAGAGGGATCAAATAGTGGCAAGTCAAGAAATGAAAAACCCATCAAGTTTGTCAAATGTACAACCAATAACAACAACAAACCTCTAGGAACAAATGAAGACAATCAACCGCCCAGGACGAGTAAGGTAAAATATGCCAAAAATGAATCTATAGAACAAAGAATTAATGCGCTCACTGCTGAAAGACGTCATCAGCCTAGAAGAAATTGATTTTCACAAAGAAGACAACCATTTCCCAGGTACAAAGAATTTTTCCATGGCTATTGTTTCTACTGTTCTAACTTTGGTCACAAAGCTGTAAATTGTTCCTTAAGACTTAGACATGAGAAATTAAGATTTCAAAGGAATAAATACTTTTCACAACAAAGAATGATACAGTTAAGTAATAATCCTTCACATACTGCAAATTTCCAAATTAAGTCTAGACACATACAACTAAGGAGGCCAAGAAATAATCAACAATCAATAAGTAGGAAACACTGCAACAATAAGTTTGACCTATTGAATAATGAGGTTGAATGCTACACCTGTCATAACTTTGGACATAAATCTATCGACTGTTGGTTAAGGAACTATGAACCAGATTCGAAATCCCCTGCTGAAAATGTCAAGTTTTGGAAGAAGAAGGAAAGTGACAAGTGTGGATTATCATTGTCCGCTCAAAGAAAAACAAACCCTTGGTATATAGACAGTGGATGCTCCAAACACATGACGGGAGACAAAGGAAAGTTTCTATCTCTAAGTGAAATCAAATCAGGAAACGTAACCTTTTGAAATGATGCTCCAGGGAAAATAAAGGGAAAAGGGATGGTGAGCTTAAGTAATGGAAAAGGAAAATCCCAAGATGTTCTACTTGTGGATGGGCTAAAACATAATCTGCTCAGTGTAAGTCAAATGTGTGACAGAGGATGCGAAGTGTTGTTCACGTCCAATGATTGCAAGATAAATTCTGTAAACTCAAGACAAGTGGTGGCCAAAGTCATAAGGATAGAAAATAATGTATATGTGCTGAAAGAAAATAGAGAAGAATGCCATCTAAGCAAACATGATGAAATATGGTTATGGCATAGGAGACTTGGACGTCTAAACTTTGACCACTTAATCAAACTCAAAAACCTCAAGGCAGTAAAAGATATTTTGAGAATATCAAAGCCCCAAGATTCAATGTGTAAACCCTGTCAAGTAGGGAAGCAAAATGGGACACAATTTAAGTCCAAGAGCTTTACTTCAACAGAGAAACCACTCCAACTAGTTCATATGGATTTATGTGGACCATCAAGACAGGAAGGCACAGGGAAATAAAACTACTTCATGCTGATTATCGATGATTACTCCAGACTCACTTGGGTTGCCTTTCTCAAAGAAAAAGCTGAAGCATTTGAGAAGTTTAAAATATTTAGGGCTTTAACAAAGACTCAAACAAGCAAGAGGTTAAAGGAAATAAGATCATAGAGGGGAGGAGATTTTATGTCAAGAGACTTCAAGAAATTATACGATGAGCATGGGATCAAGAGAGAATACACAATCCCAAGAACTCCACAACAAAATGGAGTTGTTGAGAGGAAAAACAGAACAGTGCAGGAAATGGCCAGGTCTATGATGAATGAGAAGAACATTGGTCAAACCTACTAGGTAGAAGCAATACACACAACAATCCATGTGCTTAACAAAGCCCAGACACCTTATGAATTATGGTTTGGAAGACCTGCCTCAATCAAACACTTCAAAGTCTTTGGGAGTAAATGCTACATAAAGAATAATGATGAGAACCTCGGAAAATATGATGACAGGGCTGATGAGGGTATTTTCTTAGGGTATGCTACAAACAATAAAGGATATAGATGCTATAATAAGAGGCTGCATAAAATGGTTGACTGTATTGATGTAAAAATTGATGAAGGAATCCAAGAAAGAGAGGTATACAGTAATGAGTCTTCTACAGAAGACACAACTAAAGTTGAAGATGAACAGGTCCAAGAATAAAAAAATGAAGACTCTGCATCAGATGAAGACTTAGACACTCAGACAGACTGAAATCAACAGTCAACTACAAATTCCTCCTCCAGAATCATTCAAAAGAATCATCCTGCAAGTCAGATAATTGGGGAAAAAGACAAAGGTGTACAAACCAGGAGAAAGCTAATCAAAAACACCGAACAATATCATATAGCTTTCATATCCATGCTGGAACCCAAGAATTTTAATGAAGCCAACAAAGATGACCACTGGGTTAAAGCAATGAATGACGAACTTGATCAAATTGAGAAAAACAATACGTGGGAGATGGTTCAAAGACCTGAAGGTAAAAACGTCATTGGCTCCGAATGGATCATTAAGAATAAGTTGAATTAGCAAGGACAAGTTATCAGGAACAAAGCAAGGTTAGTTTGTAAAGGCTATGCTCAGATAGAAGGACTGGATTTTGATGAAACATTTGCACCCGTAGCAATATTAGAAGCTATCATAATGTTTCTTGCCTATGCTTGTCATAAAAGATTTAAAGTCTATCAAATGGATGTCAAGTCAGCTTTTCTAAATGGAGATTTAAATGAAGAAGTATATATGGAACAACCAGAGGGTTTCAAACTGTCTGATAACCCTGAATTGGTATGCAAGTTGAAGAAAGCTTTATATGGGTTAAAACAAGCCCCTTGAGCCTGGTATCCCATACTGGATACGTATCTCAAAGAAAAAGGGTTCAAGAGAGGAACATATGACAACAATCTGTATATTAAAACATAGGATAATAATTTTCTCATCGTATTGGTCTATGCAGATGGCATCATCTTTGGATGTAATAAGGATTGATTGGTACAATGGTTTTCTTCTTCCATGGAGTCTGAATTTGAAGTGTCTATGATAGGAGAACTGTCATTTTTTCTTGGTCTGCAAATTACTCAGAGGTCCGAAGGGATGTTCATTTCTCAAGAAAAATATCTAAGAGAAATGCTGAAAAGGTTTCAAATGGAATATTCTAAACCTATGGGTACACCTATGGTAACTGGATTTAAATTAAGCAAGGATGATGATTCACCTGATGTTGATCACAGCTCATATCGATCAATGATAAGCAGCATGTTGTACATCACAACATCTCGCCCAGACATAATGCATGCTGTAGGAATGGTAGGAAGATATCAGGCTACACCCAAACAGAGTCATTTGAAAGATGTCAAAAGGATATTCAAGTATTTAAAATAAACAATGACTTATGGTCTATGGTATGCTAGAAATCATAATTTTTAGTTAACGACTTACTCATATGCAGATTGGGCAAACTGTGTCGATGAGAGAAAAATCACCAGTGGAGGAGCATTCTTCTTGGGTGATTCTTAGTAGCATGGCTTAGTAAAAAGCAAGGTTCCATTTCTTTATCAACCACAGAGGCAGAGTACATTGCTGCTGCTACCTATTTCACTTAGGTATTATGGATGATTTAGACACTTGCAGACTTAGAGGTAAAATACACTGCACCAATCCCAATTCATTGTGATAACACTAGTGCCATCAGTGTGTCTAAAAATCCTGTATTCCACTCCAAGACCAAGCATATTCCCATAAAATATCATTTTCTGAGAGAGTAGGTCACCAATCAGATTGTTCAGGTCAATTACATTCCCACTATAGAACAAATTGCAGACATCTTTACTAAACCCCTAGCCGAGACACCATTTGAATATCTCAGACAAAAGCTAGGTGTCATCCCGTCTCACATCTAAGAGAGTCCATCCTGTTAGGGGGAGTCCTGTATTGGTTGCATATCTGATACCTCCTAAAATTAATGCAACAACTCAGGGGGAGCATGTTTTCTTTGACATTGATGTCAAAGGGGGAGAAAAGAACAGGGGTGCCTTTGTTGCCATCAATGCCAAAGGGGGATATTGTTGGAATGTTTTATAGACAGTGTATGCTTGTCATTGATGGAAAGTACAACAACAAAGATGGAAGCAAACATGCAAAGGATTGTAGGTAGGTCATTGATGACAAGATCAGAGTAAGCATCGATGAAAAATAGGAACAAAGTAAGCTCAAGAGTAATTAGCACAGAGTCAATCGCAGTGCCTAAGCTTGGGAGGAGAAGCGTCAGTGATCGTTGGATCCCATTTAAATTCCTGAAAGAAGGAGGACCGTCAAATCTGATTGTAGACAAGAAGAACATGCAGAAGAGGAGGACAGATCTCAGGCGTCAGATCTGAGCATAAGTTCCGACCATCGTTGGATCAGGAAGAACCTACATGTTCATTAAAGTGCAAGGAGAAGCGGGTATAAAAAATCCCAAAAGAAGGAGGACCATCCATCTATGGGCAGGACATGTGGACACATATCAACATTTCACTGACTGGAAAGTCAAAGGTATGAAATGCTCCAGCCTTTCACCTCTCGAACTCACGATATGCGAAATCACGAAATAATCTCAATCGTTAGATCGAGGCCAAATATGGACCATTGATCAGGCACAATGAAGGCTCATGGAGTTGCGAAGTCTCGATAAAATATTGACCATTGATCCAAGAAGGACGCGTGGCAGAAGATCAAAGCATGTCAAAGACTCCATTTCAGGGTTTCTCAAATCGCGACTTGGAGAGGCAAGAAACTATACCACAGGAATGCCGAAATCGTGAAATGCGAAATGATTATGAACCGTTAGATCAAGGGTTGATTTGGACCATTGATCCCATGCCATTTCGGAGTTTCACGGATCGGTAGTTGGAAGCGTCAAGAACATTCACCACAGGAATGTCGAAATCGTGATTTGTGAAATCCCGAAATGATTTGAGCCGTTGGTTCGAAGAGATCGTGGACCATTGATCCGACTCCCTTTCGGAGTTTTGGAAATCGAGAGATGGAGATGTTAAGAAATCCTACCACAGGAGTCCCGAAATTGTGAAATGAAAAATGCAGAAATCCCGTCAACCGTCTATATCAGGGGGTTATGTGGACCGTTGATCCGACTCCCTTTCGGAGTTTTAGAAATCGGGAGATGAAGATGTCAAGAAATCCTACCATAGGAGTCCCAAAATCACGAACCCTGAAATCATGATATATGAAATCACGAAGAGATAAGGACCGTTGAATCAGTTAAAGTGTGGACCATTGATCCGACTCCATTTTGGAGATTTAGATATTGGGACATGGAGCATCAAGAGACTCTACCATAAGAGTGCTGAAATCCAGAAATGATGAAATGCGAAACACGTTTTGGCTCAATCTGTGGTCACAACCATTGGTCACATCGGTGGAGGATGAAGGAAGGAGCTAGTTCAGATAAGCTCCATTTCGGAGTTTCGAGGATCAGGACATGGAGTGTAACGAAATCTTTACCATGGGGATCTCGAAATGGCGAAGTGCGAAATGGTGAAGTAAACACAAGTTTCTATGAATTCAATCTAATGGTGCAGGTGAAGTTGAACAAGATCACACAGTTACTTTTGCGCTTCTCGGTGTAACAACTGAAAAAAATGATGATCTCTACCAGAGGACTCGAAGAGGACTGACTGTGATTTCCAAAGAAGATGAAGAGTCTCAAGGCATCTTCTAGTGGATTGAGAATTATTGATACAGGCGATTGACAGATAGATGAGCGTTGAAGTTTGTAACTAAAACAAAAAGTATAAGCTCGAATATGCCAGAGAAGACGTAGAGTCTCAACTACCAGAGAAACTAAGGAATCTCAGAAAAACACCTAGTGATGATGGATGCGTAGGTGAAACCGCCAGAGAAGCTGAAGAGTTACCATGATTAACAGGCAAATGAATCACAATGAGAAAAATATGCAGAACATAGAGAGAATGTGGCACACAAGAGATTGGATAGCTGTGGAAGAGTGAAGTGGAGAAAAATCTCCGATGTGGAGGATATTGGAGTGGTGTGAGCATGCAGAGGCATGGCAAATATTGCATGCACAAGGAACACATAGACTATAAGAATGTGGAACAAAGAAGATATGAGTGTTGTTGCTGTGGGGAGTGATTCATGTGTGTAGAAGGAGTTAGGGTGCAACAGCTGAAATGGATAGGAAACAAAAGGTGCATTGAATGGGAATCTCACATAGAGCACAAAAGGCAAAAGAACAGAATGGGCAGCGGATGCATGTAGGAAGACAGTGAGGAAGACTGAGTAGCAAAATCTTGCAGAACAGTGATGAGACTGGTAAGCTGTTATTAAACACTATGTCACTATAATAGGTTTCAGTATTTCATATTCATAAAATAGGGTGGAAGGGAGGTGCTAGGGAGGACTGGTGTCCTCAGAAGTTCAAGTGGGTGCTTGAACACAGGGAGTTGTAGCTTCCTTCTAGTTGGTGCTAGAGAAACCAGGGAGTTTGTGCTTCCTTCTAGTTGGTGCTAGAGAAACCAGGGAGTTTGTGCTTCCTTCTAGTTGGTGCTAGAGAAACCAGGGAGTTGGTGCTTCCTTCTAGTGAGTGCTAGAGAAAAATAGAGAGTTGGTGCTCTCAACAAGTTGCAACTTGCAAAATAGAGGTTGTAGCCTCACAATGAGTTGGTGCTCATATGTATGATAATGTAAAGAATGTAAATAATACTTAACATATAAAGAAGAAGAGGTTTTTACCTTGTATGGGTTTCCTCGGGAGATATCTGTCTCTGTGTTTCTCATATATGTGACTTATGTTGAATATGCCATTGTTTATTTCCCTGCATTATTGTAATCATCATTGAGTGCCTTGTAAATATTTTAAAAGAAGCATAATTGTTTAAGCACGGTAACAACTGATTCACCCCCCCCTCTCAGTTGTCCAACAGTTTATGCTGAGGGTAATATGGAAACTATTGTTGAAACCTTACCGATCAATATCTCCCGAAACCCTGGCGTCATGGAGAATGTCTTCATCAGAGCTGATTGCTCCCCTGAAGAGATTCAAATCTACACAGATATTTTTAAAGAATTCCATGACATTTTCACTCGGTCTTACGAGGAAATGCCAGGCATCGATCCAAAAATAGTTGAACATGAAATCACAATGTAACCTGATGCCAAGCTAGTTCAGAAGTAGCTTCGTCCAGTTAATCCTAAGAAAGCAGCAACCATTAAGGTTGAGGTTGAGAAATTGCTAAAATCCAGGTTTATCTATCCTATCCATTTGACCCAATGGGTGTCAAACCCCATGATGATCAATAAAAAACAAGGCATGATTCATGTATGTACTGACTTCCGTGATTTGAAAAAGGCCTGTCCCAAAGATAATTTTCCCACACCTTTCATTGACCAAATCATTGATGAATGTGCGGGTTGCGAAGCCTTTTCTTTCATGGACTGTTTTTCAGGATATAATCAAATCCAAATCAAACCCGAAGACCAACACAAAACAACATTCATCTGTCCATGGGGTACATTCGCATGTTGTAAGATGCCTTTTGGTCTCAAAAATGCTGGAGCCACCTTTCAGTGGGCCATGTATTTTACTTTCCATGACCTCAAGCATATAGTCGAGGTCTATTTAGATGATTTAGCATCTTTATCTCGCAAGAGAACTGATCATCCCACACACCTCCGACTTATCTTCCAATGTTGTTGCTACTTTCAGATTCACTTGAATCCAAACAAGTGCAGCTTCTATGTAACGTTAGGACGATTGCTAGGTTTCATAGTGTCAACAATAGGGATCATGGTCGATCCTCTCAAGGTTGAGGCAATAATTCAGTTGCCCCCCCCACGCACAATCCTTCAACTTCAAAGTCTACAGGGTAAGGCGAATTTTCTAAGATGCTTTATCGCTAACTACGTTGAGATTACCAAGGGATTTATGCACTTACTTAAAAAAGACGTTCTCTTTTGTTGGGATGATGCCGCTCAACGCTCTTTCACTACATTGAAACATGCACTCACAACTTCTTCTCTGCTCCGGCCACCTAACTATAACAAGGATTTCCTATTATATCTAGCAGCAACAGAGTCAACCATTGGCATGGTCTTAGTTCAGGAAGATGACTTGTTCTCAGAATATGTCATCTATTACCTAAGCCGAGGTCTCATAGGACTGGAACTCAATTAGTCTCATACCGAAAAACTTGCGTTGGCAACAGTCCATGCTATTCAACGGTTCTGTCATTATGTTCTATTTTGCAAGACCACCATTATCGCTGTCGTGAATCCATTTCAGTACATGTTGACATGATAGGTAATAGGTGGAAAAATCAGTAGATGGATAGTCATCCTCCAGAAGTTTGACTTGGATTTCGTTTCAGCAAAGTCCAAAAAGTCACTGGTCTTTGCATAACTTATTTCAGAACTTCTGGTTGAGTCAGGTGATCTTGTGCCCGAAGAGTCACCTTTTAGAGGAGATATGTTTTTGATCACCTCTTTGGATCCCTGGTACAGAGATATACTTATCTATCTCCAGACTTTGAAGTGCCCCACTACTGCTTCTTGTGATGAGCATCGACACATATGCCATCAGGCTAAGAATTATCTCATACTCGATGATACATTGTATTGGAGAGGTGTAGATTGCATCCTACACCCATGTTTCACTCACGAAGAAGTAATTATCATGATTAATGATTGCCATACCGGAGCTTGTGGCGGTCATTTGTCTGGGTTGGAAACAACCCAAAATATTCTATGAGCAAGTTACTTCTAGCCGACACTTATCAAGGATTGTATCAAATCGGTCAAGAAGTGCCATCTGTGCCAAATATTCTCTCGGAAGATGAGGGCACATCCCTCTCCCATGTTTCCTGTCATCACAGTTGGTCCCTTCACCAAGTGGGGGATTGATTACACTACATGCAACCCTCCTTTAGCAAGGGGGCACCACTATATCATCGTAGCTGTAGACTACTTCACAAAGTGGGTTGAAGCTATGCCAACGTTTAAAGATGATGGAGAGACTGCAACTCTTTTTTTTTCAATCAGATAATAGCAAGGTTCGACGTCCCAAGAGAGATTGTCACTAATCATGGCAATCACTTTCAAAACTAGATGATGACCGAGTTAACATAAGAGCTTGGGTTACGGTAGGAACATTCGTCACCCTACTACCCCTAAGAAAATGGGCAGGTGGAAGTTGTAAACAAAACTCTTAAGACTATTCTACAACGAACTATCAACTCAACCAAGTCAAATTGGCATTTGATGTTATACTCGACATTATGGGCTTACCAAACATCTGTTAATACTGCAACCGGTTTCTCACATTTTCAACTCGTTTACGGGTTGGAGGCAGTCTTACCCATCGAATGTCAGATCCCCGTCTCTAAATTTGGTAGTGAAATTACTACCAGACACTTCTCCACTTGAAGAACGGTTAGTATACCTTGATCATCTCAATGAACAACGTTGTGATGCGGCCCTGGCCAATGAGGCTCACAAACATAAGGTCAAGTGTCAGTATGATAGGTCCGTTCATCCTTGGATTTTCTCTGAAGGCGACCTTATCCTGGTCTATGACCAGGATAAGGACCCCCTGGGGGCAGGAAAAGTAAAACCCATGTGGTTCAAACCTGTCATCATAAAAGAGGTTTTAAAAAAGGGCGCTTATCGTCTGGTTGATTTTGAAGGGAATGCTTTGGCGGAGCCTAGAAATGGGCTCTACCTCAAGAAGTATTACTCATAGGTAGGTCACTATGGGTAACTTTTTGTAACATATGTATAGTCTTTGTACTATTACTTTTTAGTTTCTTTTAGTGTTATGGACGTGTCGTTAATGTTATCTTTCATCACTGTGGTAGATGTCAAGTGATTCCAAGGTGTTCGTTGGGTATGCAGATGGTGCTAGCCGAGACACTCGAAGGCTTGCCTCCGCAGCTTGGGTAATCTTTACACCTCAAGGCCAGTTATTATCTTCCAGAGGTATATGCTTAGGTGACACCACAAATAATGTCGCTGAGTATAGTGCAGTTATTGAGTTGCTTCGTGATGCTTTGTTATTGGGTATCTCTCATCTCCAGGTCTATCTTGATGCTCAACTGTGTCTTAGTTAAACAGAGTATACTAGGTTCATGATCCAACTTTACACTGACGATTCCTTAGGGTATGTCTCTTAGAACGAAACTTTGATTATATTGCATATGTTCATGTTCCTAGGAGATTAAACCAAGTTACAAATACTCTAGCTAATCAAATTTTAGATTGGCATCTTGCACATATATGAAAGAACATTCACGTAAACATGTAAATACATTTTTTGCACACATGATCCATACGACACAAAAGACCAAAAACACCATACATAATATCATAAAGTAACCAGAGTACATAGATGGATGCAAGTGC
This sequence comes from Picea engelmannii, assembly GCA_009831015.1. NCBI lineage: Eukaryota > Viridiplantae > Streptophyta > Pinopsida > Pinales > Pinaceae > Picea > Picea engelmannii. The sequence continues at coordinate 380,531 of ML785039.1, read as the reverse complement.
CTCAAAAATAGGACCAATAATGAGTCATAGGGCTTATGCCCTCAAAATATATACAAGTAGTGCTCGTGGCACGTCAAAATGTCTAGCTAAATTCAGGGTTTGTGGGCCCTGTTATACTGGTCCATAGTATTGGCTAAACTCCGAAACAACCAGACCCATGTCCGTGGTGACCCCACTACATGAGGCTGCATAGATGGTGGCAGGTCCTCAATCTTTGCCATCAGGACGGTGCTAGTGAGCGCAGTAAAGTTATGCTCCACTCATCTCAGTACCCTCTCAGCCTCCCTGGATGGAAGATCTCCTGCTACTGCTGGTTCCCCTGAGGCGGTAGGTGCGACCCCTGGCCGAGGACGACACCTGTTCCTCGCATAGTCAACGGGTCACACTAGTCCCACTGCACACAATGAACACATATACGTCAAATACTTTGGCATAAAAAAAATGATATATATAACAAAACAACATAAAAATTACATATGTTTAAAACACAAAAAACTACAAAGGTGGAGACTTACCCATCTCCCCTCGCTCCTCACTAGGAGTAGTCCTCTATAACTGGGATATGTTGTGATAGCCACACAAAGAAGTCATTATCAAAGGACTCATTGGTCCTTTTGCTACCCTGTCTCGGTAGTAATACTGCCCATCTACACACAGCAGGAAGAGAGGCCTGATGTCCTCGTACCACTACTCGAGGACTAAAACTTAGAACTCTCTCAGAAAAGAACGAACACAGAATGGTCCTGAACCTGATTCCTATGTGTCCACAAACGACAATCTGTCAGCTGTCTTTTCATACACTCAAGAAATGTGGTACTCCAATCAAAAAATTGTGCATTTAAGAATTGGGCTGCACAATTCATCTATGCACGGGATGCCTGATGTAGAGCCGCAAAACCAGTAATTTTCCCAATAAGCAATGCTATCGCCTGTAGAGATAAGTTAGTGATATTTCTTATGGGCACCTGTGTGCTTGCGTGGTCTGTATCAGCTGCACAATATAGACCTATCAATTCCACTATGTTATGCGGCCTTGCAGGAAAAGTCCGAAAATTGACTAGTTCCCCTCTCTTGGAGAGGCCAGTCAAAAAGTGAATGTCCTTGACCATGGGCACCAATGACTGCCCCTCTAACATGAATGCCTCTGCATTTGGATGCCAGTAGTCAACCAAGGCATTCAGTAGCCTAGGTTGTGCCCGCATGAAAGGACATAGAAAAAATTTGAGTAACCTGCATTGCATCAAAGTAGCCACAGCATTGGGATCTTCCCCGACCAACTCATTCACCTCTTCATGCTCTCTTTCTCTCCAATGGACATACATCCCACAAAACACTGTCGAGCTACAGATATACCATGTAAATCAACATTTAATTGTAAACCCGGGAAGGTAGACTTAGAGGAACCAGCACAGGAAATGCAGGGCTGAAGAGGGGGTTTAAAGGATGCCAAGCTACTCTCTGAACTGCTAAAAGAAACTCGCTAGAAAGAGCTACTGTACCCTACTTTTCTCTGTACTACTCGGTACTACTCGGTACTGTTCTGTATATGCATGTAAAAGATAAACTGAAAACAACTAAGTTCTTGCTACTTATCACTCCACACAACTCAACAACCATCCTATGAAA
>ML785039.1:323528-337620 GCA_009831015.1 Picea engelmannii | reverse complement strand
CCCCAAGTTGTGGCTAGGAATCCACATGTTATAACCCTATAATTTATAGGATCAACTGGTGACTGAAAATTTTATCCTTTCATTGTTTTGGTTGCCAAATGATTTTTCATTCTGCAAATAATTTGAGAAAAAAGAAAAGAAAATAAAGAAAAAGAAAAGAAAAATAAAAGAAAGAAAAAGAATAAAAGAGGGCATAAAAGAAATTTAAATAAATCCCCATGCAATAACAATGACTTGGTCCATACAGTTTAAGCATGGCCAAGTCCTTTAAATTGATGTTGATAAGAGTAGTGAATAAGCTTGGCTAAACTGTTTAATCTTAGCCAAGCAAATTAGGTTAGCTAGTGAATAAATTTGACCAAACTGCCTAATCTTGGTCAAATAACCCCAGGATAGAGTAATTTCTTAGTCCATAAGTTTAATCTGGGCTAAATGTCATAGGTAATTAGTTTAGAGCATAGGTTAGTTTGCTTTATCTCAATAAAATAGGCATGATGATCGATGTTGAACCCTATCTTTGATGTTTGAAAGTTGAATGTCTAACCCCATGGTGATAAAAACAAGGGAATCTTGGACAAACCCACTTAAAGTACTTATCCTAAGTTTTTAGAGAAAATATGAGTTTGCGCTCACAGGTTAAAAACAATGCACAGATAAACGCCTGAGGTGCTAGCGCTTAGATATACGGTTGATAATTTTTTCTGGATCCCTTGGACCGTTCTATATTTAATGGTAGGGGGGGGGGGTCCGAAATCATGTATAACAAAGGCACACATCTGAATGGCTGAGGCGTTGGCACCTAAATCCACGATTGAGATTGAATTATGGACCCCCCTCGACTGTTCTTATTTTAATGGTGGGGGGGGGTCTGAAATGTTGGTTAAACATTGTGCTCAGATCTACGGTCCAGCGACAGGCACACCGATGGACGAATGATGGTATTTTTCGGACCCCCTCGACCGTTCTTCTTTTAATGATGGGGGAGGGGGGGTCCAGAATGGAGTGATTTTCTAGTGGGCCCTCTTCTCTACGTGGTAGGAATCCATTGCCCCATACTACTGCCATGTACCACTTACCACTTTCTAACATACCCCCTGTCACCCCATGACATCATTTTCCACTTTTCCCCTGAGGGTCACTTCTCATAACTCTGTCAGTCCATTCCCCCTGTTCACCTGTTACAAGTCCCTTCACCATGGTCACTTCCCAATCAACACCCGCCACGTCACCTGGTCGTATTCGTCATTCATTGTTACCTGCCATCTCATGCTCCAAAAGATCCGTTGGCCATTTATTACTGGATAACTTATCCATTAGCTTGCTGATTTGTCCCTCGCGCCCAACGGGTATTCGTTTTCTCAAAACTACTCTTTCCGTTCATTCTCCCATTGCTTACTTTGTCCTCGCACCAAAGATATTATCCTTGTCTTACCTCCGTTCCAGTCAACCATTTGAAACCACAACCATCCCCACTAATGTTGTTTTTGAATTGCAGGTATTTTCACAGTGATGGCGCCAAAATCCAAGAAAGAAGAAGCCGAGGAAAATCCTTTCCTCCCGCCTCCTGTTGATCTTGACAAGATCCATTTGGCTGACAAATATCATTTAATCACAGACACCAGGTGTGAATTCAACTTTGTGGATTTGCAGTCATGGCTCAAGGAGACTTTCTTAGATCAGAGTGATGAAATTGGGCTCTAGGAGCCTAACCTTCCTCTGTATCTTTTCCCCCAGGTTCACCATTTCCATGAATTCTCCCTCAAATGCCAGGCTGATTACCTCCCTGACCAGAGAGCCATAGTTTCTTCATTAGGATAAAATCTGTTCTTCATTATTCCAGAAGCCATTGATTAGATGATGCAGATACCCAGAGATGAATCCACATCCCCTTTCAATCTCGAAGTCATCACGGAGCTATACCAGAAACTGTCATTCCCTTAGAGAGCCCAGATTTTCAAGATTTTCCTCCCTTAGGCCGCCCAGCTCCCCAAGACAAATCCCTTGTACCCTTCCTCCCTATTCTCAGAGAAGGGAAACCAAGTCATTTCGTCGCTTTGTGCTTTGCTTGGTTATTTTTTTGAAAAATGGGTGGATGAACCCATATTGGGTTTTCTGTCCATATTCTCCACAGAGGAAAGAGCCACCACTCAATTCAACTACAACACTTTCCTGGCGGAAAATATTCACGAGCAGTTCTCAAATTTCACCTCAGAAGGCATGTTCCAGTATTCCTCAATACTGGCCTACATGTTCACTTTCTTTCAAGCGGACATGTTCTCCTTTTCAATGTAGAAAATGGACAAGGACGAGAGACCGCAGGAAGTAACAACTTATACTTCACTACTCAGACAAAATTCAACAGAGTTCAGTTTCAAACAGTTTATCGAGCAGTTCTATCATCCAGTGGTGAGCATGCTCAGTGGTAGACCTGAACCAAGAATAAATGAGGAGATTCAAAGGATTTTACGCATCTCAGACCTTGCAAAAATTTGAGACTGGTATCTTTACCAAAACCATGCCGAGATCAATGTATATGGATGCGAGTTAGCTCCATACAAACTGCCCAAGTATCTTCCCGTGAGGATATTTTCCCTGGAGTACATAAGGAAAATGATTAACTCCGATGACATACATTTTGTGTCTCTGAAAAAGAAACAACAACTTAGAATTATAGGGAAAATAGGGTCTTTCATCTGTAGTAGCCGAGGCGCTAGGGAGGAAGTAGACATACTATTGAAAGAAATGAAGTTTTATGTTAGTTTCATATGGCACTATGATCCATGTGGGATAATTTCTGAGATGAGGATTAAAAATAAAAATGTCTCATATGTTCATACACCCAAGCTTGAGATAGAGAAGTTCATGAATCAAACAGAATGGGAGCCGAACACTCTGGTCGAGATAGAATAGAAGGACCCTTCGGTCATCATCTCACAGACTACTACACCACAGGTTCCCAAGGAAAAAAGACCCAGGAAGGATACTTCACCTTCCATCACTGAAGTCTTGGCTGAAGATTTCCAATTACACACCAAAAGGCCAAAAACCAGTCTTACACCTGACATGGCTGGTGAAAAGGAAATCCAATCCACTGCAACTATGAAAGATGATCGGTCACTTCTGAGCACAAGCAACAAACAAATCATGTCTACCATTTTTCCTAAGAATCCCATGAATACTCCACTAGTCGACTAGTCGAGAAAAGTGGGACCAAAGTTAAGTGTTTTTGAGAAGTATGACATGATCAAAAAGAAAAATCAGACACTGACCAATAGTACTTATGCTCAGTTTTGGAAACATAATTCAACGACATAGCATAGACTATTGTCTACATTCGATACAAAGTAGGGAAGAATGCACATGGATTTTTTGTAGGCACAGGTGCCGGACCTGAAATCCATCACTGATTACAAAAGAGAAACATTCAAGTTTCATACTAGAGATGTGCATCCCACTGATCAGATGGATCTGCACAGGCAAACTGGAGAAATGGTTTTCTCCATGTTGGCAAATTATTCTATTGCGGCTACTAAATTATAGATATCTCTGAGCAATTTTCAGACACAATTGAAATTAGAAAAGATATCATCCTTTGCAAAAGATAATAGAATTAAGACATGGGAAGAATTGGTCCTCAAGATCGGGTGTGACCCCTCGAATGTGAAAGCAGTTGAGGAGATGTTAAAAAATAAAATGTGTGATATAGCATCTCTGAGGAAACCATTGAAACTACCACCAACAGAAGATGCACATGCAAAGGAGATAGTTGAGACAGAAGGGGAAAAGGATGAGATGCTCAGGTTGATTATGGAGCAGAATGCACAGTTGAAAGAGATGGAAGTAGAACTGGAAAGGTTAGTGAAAGAGAAGGAACAATCAAAGCGTATGGAAGTCATTCCATTGAGTGTGGTTCCACTCACATGAGTAAGAACAACATCTATAGTGGGAATCCCCTCAGTAGAAACTCCCTCAGCAACTCCACTAACAAATTTGGAGAAGACAGTAGAACTGGCAAGATCCATGGAAGAGATGAATTTGCAAGAGACAGAGATTAGTAGACTTAAAAAGGAGGTTGAGAACCTTCAGGAACTCAAGTCTTCTTACCAAACCAACTACTCCAAGGAGAAAAAAACATCAGACAAATTCAAACAGGAATTGCAACAGCTTCAAAAGAAAACAGTGGCAGGCAAAACACTTGCTGAGGTCAAGGAAAGTTTCTGGATGGATATCACCAAGTCCGTAAATGAAATATGGCCTATGGTACGAATCATGTTCGAGAAAAATGAACTAGTGCAAAGAAGCAAGCAGGCTATTGAGAAAATAAGAGGAGAACTGGGAGAGATGCCCACAGAAGCCACTGAGATCATTACATGCCTGAATTCAAAAACCAGAGAAGAGTTAGAGGATTTGAAAATTGAAGATAGGATGGAGACCATCCTGGAGGTCAAGAGGGTCCTAACCAAAATAGGATTGATGCTACAGCTGGAGGACAGTCCAGACTATGGACATAGGAGTGCAAATATTTTTCAACAAAATTGAAGCTCTGTAGAAGAAAGGCCTCCCTGGCTTAAGGGTCATAAATGACAAGTTAATGACACTTTCTGATTATAAAAAGAAACTAGCCACCGTGGCCAAAGATAGTTCCAAATTCTTGGGAATACAGGGCAGTATCACATGCAAGGCATTCTTAGAAGCTTTATAGTCAGACATCAACATACATCATGAGATCCGGTACATTTTCATCGTCAAGCCAACTTTTTCCAAGTATACAGAGATGGATGAAGTATACCGAAGACTACTCAAAGTTGGCGTTCCCAGTCACCTTCGATGGGAAGAGTTATGCAATTTGGTCGAGTAGGAGATGAGGTGTCCAAGCCCAGTCAACTATCTAATCAGACGAGGTCGTGCAGAGGACTCACCAACGGTTTACCCCAGAAATCAGCATGAAGATTTCAACACATCATCAAACAGTTCCTGAATTTTTGTATTTTGTTGAGTTAGTTAGCTAAATTTAGAACTGCCACATCCTGATCTTTAATGACAGGATCATATGTAATTTTTGATTATAAATACTTCAAACTTTGAAGTACCGAGGGTTGATCTTTACACCTTGTAAGCCAGAAAGACTGTAATTTTTATCAAGAGATCTTCCAGTAATACAAAGGGACGTTTCACAGGATTCTCGCGTGTTATTCATTGGTGATGTTTTCTTTTCTATGTTAAATGTTTTCCTCCCTCAGTTGTCATATTGTTTCCTAATCTAATCTTTTAAAAGTAGCGCATGTTGCAGGATTTATCTTTGTATACCCTGTTTTCGGCTTTGAAAGATCTAAATATTTATCTTTCTAATAATACAGTGAAGAAATTCTTAAATGCTTCTTTACTTTAATTGATATTCTCATCTTCTCTGCTATTCATCACTTTACTACTAAAGAATCCAATGAATGCATTATCTTTCCCTGTGAAAAGAATGTTTTAATTTTTGTTTAGACTTCTATCTTTATAATACAGACCCCATAGCCCAACGGAGGCGTAAAAACCTTCTCAGCCAACTTAACAAAAACAAAACAAACCATTCAATCTTATTTTGTTTAACTAGCCTAATATCTCAAAGTTAAAACATAGCTAAATCATATAGAGAGATCCCTCTCTGAAGCTGGTAGGGCTAGATTCCAGTTTCGAAGTGGTTGGATAAAGTTACCTCTTGTAAATTTCTTCTACTCTAACAACCTATAGGAATTTATAGAGCGTTAACACCACAAAAGAAGGGTGTCTCTCACAATCCACTCACAACTCAATATCCCACAACCCATTGGTATCCTCCTACATCTATCCAATTATTTTTCCATCTCTCTTCCTCTTGACATACCCAACCCAAGGAATGTACCCCTTCACTTCTCTTAGGCCATTAGGAATCCCATTCGTTTATCAAGGTCTCTATGGAACATTTAACCATGAATATCTTTATTGGGAACTCAAGGGAACTCACTGTCATGAAAAATACCAGCAAAAAAAACAACACTTGTTGTTAAAGTGAAACTACCATAGGAGTTCACTCATTAGGAACGAAAACCTGGATATTTAGTCTTAAAATCTAAAACACTCCAAATATGCTCGAGCATGCTCCATAATTTTCCTAGGCTTATTTATCTAGGTCCAATTCTCTTCTTTTCTTCTCTCTACTTGTTGTTCATGTCAAAAATGAAATGTGAAAAACTGCCTATTCTCCCTATACGAATTTCCTTTATTTTCCCAAGAAAATTGACTTCTCACTCTACCCAATGCTGATTTTACTTCATCCCCATGCTCACCAATAACTATGGGATCTGACTCTCACAACCAAACTCTTATACGAGTTTAATGATTGGCTATGGGAACACTCAACAAAAAAATATAAGGTTGTCCCCAATGATAATAAATTTCAGGAAAATGGGTTTGAATTAATACCCATAAATCATATCCCCCCTAGATCCATCTTAGAAACTCTCTTCTCTTGTGGAAAACTTATCCCCCATCTCTATCCATACCCCCTAGTAGCTAACATCACATTTTATTTATTAAAATTTAGAAATACAATTGTCATATTACATTGCTTGGCCATAGCCACCTTCATATTTACATTATACATTAGTTAAACTGAGGATTATAATGGGGATGTTATAAGAACATCCATCACACCATTGTTGATGAAGGAGCCTCAACTTGCATCATGTCTATGTCATGTTGGAAAGCCATTGGATCTCCAAAGATTGATATGTCTGGGACCATATTGAAAGCGTTCGGTGGACATATAATTCATACCTATGGGATTATCACTACATTGCTCATTGAGTTAGGCGGTAATACTGTTTCCATTGCCATGGAGGTAGTCGACGCACCTATTGAGTACAATCTGCTACTCACGTGTACTTGGTTCTATTATATGACAATGGTCATATCATCAATATTTTGGGTCTTATGTTTCCCCTCACCAAGGGAAAATTTTTACCATCGACCAATTAACGTTTTTCACCCCAGAAATCAGATCCAATGTGAGTTCTAATCTACCCTTTGACAATGATTCCCATATTTATTACATGAGTGTTGGTGATGGGAGGTTCAAGGACTCCTCATTGATGGGAACTTTTCCCCTTCCTCCACCATCCTCCACTCCAATTATTACTCTAGTCAATATGGTCTCTTCATTTACCAGTGGATATCTTGGGTCCTTCTATCCTTGGGTGGTACCTTGTCCTGAGGTAGTTGAGTCTCATGGAGCTATCATGCCACTTTCAACAATTGATATTTCCTTGTCGGTGATCTCATCAATGTCGGTTGATATTGGTCAGAAACTCCATCCTCATATGGAGTGTGATCAACCTACTTCACCTGTATAGGTAGTTGACTCTCTGAGTTCACATGATGTCCTAGATACTAAGTTGCCTTTAGATAAGGCCATCATGGATGTCATGGTTTCCATAGTTGAGCCCAAGGATGATGTGACACATTGATCATATTTTCCTAATTCAAAACCAATGAGAGTTAGCATGATGAGTCTTGATCCAGGATTGGAGGTATTTTCTAGGGCATCTAGTGAAACCCATAGTCTTGACCCTTTTCCTCTTTGGTTATCTTTTTCTTAACTTGCCATAAAATTCTTTGCTTCCCCTTCCATTGAATATTCTTGTTTCATACCTCCTTTACATGTTTATGGGTCCTATAAAGGATCTCTCATAGCTCACAAAACCATTCATGATGAGTATCTTTGACCACATAAATTCATTACTATGTGGCATGGCCCTGACATGGTGTGCCATATGATGTCAACAATGGCTCATAAGTTCATCAGTTATGGAAAGGATCCTTGGAATGAGCCTGGCAATGGGCTCTTCTTTGCATAAAGCATCATATGTGTAGTGCCTTGTACACAGGTGTGTTGTGTGAGTGTTTTTATCATATCCAAAAAATATAATTTTTTTTTTTTTTTTTGAGATTTCACTATGCCATTTGACCCTGAAATCTAGTTTTTATGTGTTTCTAGGATTACAGAGAATTTTTAACAAAGATGGAAACTTCCACTGAAATTGATGTACATGTTTCATGAACTAGAATATAGGGACATGCTTTTCCCAGGCATACTATATTGCATTATTAACCATCCATTTGCCATCCCAATGCCTTAGGTTTGATCCCATTAGGTTGAGACATTAGCCACTCCATTTTTTAACGTCGTAACTTGTACGATAGTGCCTACCCTCCATGGGCACCCTAGTTAGCACCTAGATTTCCATTCGGTGCCTATGCTGCTATTTATTATAGGTGAAAGAACCCTCCTATATCCCTGCCATGACTTGATGTTGAGACCCATGTTCCTCTCTTCATCTACATTCTAGCCATATCCCAAGGGGGTTCTCGACTTGTTATGTTTCTTTATGGTTGCTTTTGCATTTTTTGCTTGCGTCATGCACCCCATAGATGTGCTACTATTTTTACAGATTCCACTTACCTCTATTGCAGAAGCCTTTGACCATCTGCCTCTTGCATTATTTGGCCTTCATTTTTCATCTACCTACCCATGGAGAGAACTGCTTGTAAGAGTGGACCTCACTTTCCAGTACCAATCTGCGTTCATGTTGCTTAGGTCAGTTCCACATGCTTGGAACATAGAAGCATGTTGTTAAGCTACTCATTCTCTCCAGATGAGCTAACTTTTGCCCTTTTTTGTGCTCGTTAAACCATGAAAACACATTGGATGAACTCACTTTTGACTCTTTTTCGTGCTCTCTAAACCATGAAAAATACACCTTTAGAGTAAACTTTCACCTCTTTTTTGGACTCGTAAAAAGACATGAAAAATACACCTTTTAAGTGTCCTTTTCCCTCTTTTTTGGACTCGTAAAAAAACACCAAAAAAACATCTTTTGACTAAACTTTTACCTCTTTTTCGGACTAATAAAAGCACATGAAAAATACACCTCCCAAATATACTTTTAACTCTTTTTTGGGCTTGTTAAAACCAAATGAAAAAGACACTACCAAGCACACTTTTACCTCTCTTTCATGCTTGTTAAACCATGAAGGAGACACTAAAAAAAATAGAGTGGTTTTTTTTTTTATGATTGATCCATTCATGAAAATGACAACATCAGTGAAGTGTCCCTTGAACATGGAACCTATTTTACTCATCATCTTACAATTGGGTTATATCTTGCCTAGGATCCATACTATTAATATGATTAACAAATAATCCTCCTGATGGTTACTCTTTTAGTCATCATGGAGAGTGCTTCAATGCCTCCTACGTTGTTGCACTATATTAGTCTTGCTCATGTGTCTTGTTTCCAAGTCATCATAATATCGTGCTATATGTTCAAGGGAAGTTAAGCCTAGTTCGACCATCCACTATTTTGTTTCCCTTCCGCGTCAGCCATCCCTGTGTCAGTTGTACTTGGTGATTATATCTCTTCATATCATCTATATGTGTATGTTTTGTGTTGATTGATGGGGGATACATTAAGGCCCACCTTCGATGGATATATTCCTATCAACTTCAACACATTATCTAGGAGAGGGATCTAGAAACCAACTAGTATGTTGGAGGTTGTAGTCCTCAATGGTAGGCCTCCTCACCATTGAAAATGAGTTTACATCATTGACCCCTGATCGATTTATTACATGAGTGTCCAACATCAGATCCTCTATTCACACTCTCTAGATTTTACTAGGTACCTTGGGGACGATTTTCATCATTGGTGGGTTCCCTCGCGTCTGTTAACGATATACCTCAATGACCGGTAATTAGACAGTTTTTACCATGCTCAACATCAACTCATCTATTTTCATGTTGTAGAATCGTACGATCAAGGTTTGGGATGAAGACCTTGGGTTTGGGGCTACATCCTTTCTTCACAACACCCCTCCCAAGTTGCAATGGTGTATATCACTTATATATGAGTACTTTAAAGACTTTGGGGGAGCTCTCCTTAGTGCTTGTTTTGTTCCTGATGTATATGTTGTGACATAGATAAACATTTTGTTTTCTCGTGGCTATGATATCATTGAGGACATGGATACACTATGTATTATTTCATGGCCATGGTCTTGCATTTCATGTCATGGATCAACAATGTATTATTTTAGAAGCCATGATTTGATACTCTTCATAGTCTGGGTATGTCTACCTTGGGGATGGTCTATACCTATCTTCATCCTTGATGTTTGATTGTAGGTACTCTTTGACTTCCATACCTCTTTTCTCTCTCCACACACCGCCTCACATTGGTGACACTTTTATTGTAATGTGTTTTAGGCATCCATTCCAGGGGCATCCGCTATAGCCTTAACTTCCACCCTGTAGTATAAGGAGAAACTTAGCAGAAGATGAAAACTAAAACACACTCTTCAAATAAGGATTCCTTCAGTTTTTGAAGGGTTTCGCTAGTCATACATGCACAATAAGAGACATGTCACTGGACATCATTATGCAACCTGCAACACCCCCTGTAACCTTCTAGATTTGTGGAGTTTTGAAGAGGTGAGAGAGGGATGCATTGGTTCTTCATGGAATGAGCCTTGATGTTAGGAAATTATACTTTCACATTAAACCTAATAGAAGTGAGGAAGACATATTTAATATAGAAAACAAATGACAAAGCAAACACACAATACATAGAGATTTTACCTTGGAAACCCAAATGACAAAACCAAAATTACTTGAGAATATTACTCTCTTGTTGTCTTATTCAATAATAATAAAAGGTTACATGTATAACATTGATCTACACCTAAGACACAATTGACATCATACCTTCTTTCTTACACAAGAAGAACCCTCCAACCAATTCGTCTTACATCTACATGACCAACAACCTATACCATATTGATCTTAAAGATTGTTGATTAGATTTTACAATATTATATCATGCCTTATTTATAGGCTTTACAATAGGAAAAACCATAAATAAAGGCACCCAAAAAATGGTTATAGATCCATGTAGATCATTGGATACAAATCCCACAAATCTCAGGATTCTGTTATAGTCGACTACCAGTCGACCTACATTTGATATTTAGTTGGTTTCCAAACGACCTCCCATCGACCTCTTGTCAACTGACCTATCAACATGTTTTCGATCACTTCAACTTCAAATTTTCCTAGTTGATCACTTTGACCTTTGACTTTCACTCCCAGTTGATCCACCTCGACTAGAATTTCACTATAAAGAATACAAGAACCTAACATTCTCCCACTTGTTTTCTTCTTTGTTGAAAAAGAAAAACCTAAAATTTCATTCACAAACCTAGGGAAGTAATGCCCATTGCCTCTCTGCACCAATATAACTTCACAACACTCAGAGAATTGGTTAAATAATCTGTTATGTTTTCCAACATGTCTACTTTCTCCAACAACACCTTGTTTTTTTCTACCACGTCTCTCACAAAATGGTATTATACATCAATATGCTTAGTCTTGGAATGACAAGATGGGTTCTTTTATAGGAATATTTCTCTTTGAATATTACAATTGATCTTCATATATCTTTTCTCAAACACGATTCCTGAACACAACTCTTGCAACCATACTTATTCTTTACTTCCATTAGTACCTTCCATCTATTAAACTTCTATTGTTGACAAGGATACAAACTCCTGCCACTTACTCATCCAATTGATTGCTCCACCAAACATCTTGAACACATATCCACTGGTCAAAATTCATCGTTCCAGATCTCCAAACCAGTCGGCATCGACAAAGCCATGCACATTTACTTCACTGTCAACTCTAGGTTTCCCTTGGTAGCATATATAATAGTCTTTTATGCCACACAAATACCTGGACACTCTCTTAATAGTTGTCCCGTGCTCTTTTCCAGGTGTCAACGTGTATCTAATCAACACTCCCTAAATGGGAAATGTTTGGTTGAGTGTAGACCATAACATACATTAGACTACCAACCAAACTTGCATAGGGAATACATGCCATGTCGTCTATTTATTCTTATGTCTTTAGACACTGTTCAATAGTTAACCTTTCTCCCATAGGAATTGTCACCTTTACTGGTTTGCAATCCTACATGTTGACACATTTCAAAACTGTTTCAATATACTTCTACTGATTCAACCAGAGCTTTCTAGCTGCCCGATCTCTCTTGATATTCATTCCCAAAATGAATTTCAATGCACCGAGATCCTTCATGTCGAGCATGGAGAATTTCTACCTCTTCACCTCCATTATTGCATCCATGGTGTTTTTTATAAGCAACATGTCATCAACATACAAATATACATATATGAAATTCCCACCTTCTTCCTTGGAATATATGCGGTGATCAACTTTGTTTCTCACAAATCCCAAACTAAGGATGTATGTGTCAAAATTTTGGTACCACCTCCTTTGTGATTTCTTTATACCATAAAGGGATGTTTTCAACTTGCACACTGGATATTTCTTTCCCTTTACTACAAACCCTTCAGGCTGTTTCATGTAGATTTGTTCTTCTAGGTCCCCATGTAGGAACATTGTTTTCACATCGATTTGCTCCATTTCAAGATTAAATGTTGCATCTAGAGACATTAGTACTTATTGATTTTTGAGTCTGTTAATACCAAAACAACAACCTCACAAGGATATGAATCCTTCTGCGTTTTTATAGAGGTGGTACTCCTCTTTGGATAAAAAGATATGTCTTGAATATCTTGGATTAGGGATATTTCTTAGACAACAAACCCTATATATTTATTGCTTGGATTTATATATAAAATGGTTATTCAATAACCTAATCTGATCTTTATGTGCAACAAGAAATCTCTTTACAATAAGAAAATATTGAAGGAAGGCTTCAACATCAGGATATATTTGTGATCAACATCATATATACAACCCTCTTAATCACGTATGAATAGTAGATACATCCATATCTTCTCATGAGAAATAGGAAATAAACATTTTGATCATCTCAAAGAATTTTAAGAGAATATTGCAGTTAAAATAGAAGATAATTTGATAAGCATACTTCAAACATATCGCACTCAAAAATCCCAAGATCTGAAACATCATTGAAGTCATGCTCCGAAGTAATTCTTTGTGGATTTTTATTCATGAAAGATATTCAACAATACACAAATATATGAAAATCACATTCATGGCTTTAAATTCTCCATGATCATATAAGAAAATTATTTTAAGAATACAAGAAATAACACTAGATACTCAACCCCATGCTTGCTTCAGAAATGCAAACATAAATCCATGAGAAATCAATGTAGAAGAAGAAAAGGAATGGAGAAGATGAAGGTTTCTATTTTCTGATCAGAATCTTGGCTATATATTCATGCCCGATCTCTTCTTTTTTTTCTGATATTCTTCCCCTGCCCTTTTGATTACCTGATTATGGAACCCTTGATGAAGCCCTTTCTTTCCCTTTAAAAATAAGATCTTTTAACTACTTGAGTAGTTAGGGATTTTCCCTTCTTGAATATCCCGTAAAATTTTCTTCTTGAAACATTCACTTTAATTAATGACTCAATTAAGTGTCTTTAATGATTTCACATCATTAATATACACATCTTTCAAATGGGTCCCTTTCCATTTTTAATAAAAGTTTTTAAATAAACTTTTATTTGAAATTTTAATTAATTTCCCTTTTAAAAGGGGGACTATGTTTTAATTTTCAAGATATTATAACCAAGTTTTCATCCATTTAAACCAATTCATATCTGATATTCATTTTCTTATCTTTCCAACGATATAAAGTTTTTCCAAATCTGACTCCCAGATCTCAAGATATGATCTTGTGAAGTTGAGTTGTCAAGTAGGCTCATCAGAAAACAAGCTAAATGTTATTTTAATTTATGGGAAAAATGTTGCCATTTTCAATCCTTGAAACATGTACCATAATATTCTTCAACAAATTATTTTTCCAACATATAAAATTTCCACAATTTCATCGCACGGAGCTCAAGTTATGGCCTTGTTGACGGGCGAAAATGACCGTCCGTCAACTGGGAGAGTGGAACCGGTCCGGGGTTGTCTAAATAACCCAAGCCGTTTGGTATGGACCACCCTGACGAGTTTAACGGCTCCGTTGGCCGCTCTGAGGTCTCATAAGGAAAC
>ML785039.1:295304-312841 GCA_009831015.1 Picea engelmannii | reverse complement strand
ATAAAACCTTAATCAATCATATGATAAACCAGTGATCAAGTATCAACCAACAAATTAAAAGACGACGACAGTATAATCAACGAAATAGGTGTTTTCACATTTGCAATTGTGAAAACTGAGTCGAAATTGAATTGTAATGGTTGCAAGAACGAGACACATGTCCATTAACACAATGCGACAATGATTTGTCATGATACCGCAAGGGGTGTAGGCAGCTTTTTGAGAGTAATCGAAAAAAATTGGGTTGGCTTCCAACAGGCCTTTACAAAATGGCTGCTCAACAATCGTAGATTAAATTTCAAGGGAAAATGTGGGCCCTTGATTTGAATTCGTTTTTCCTCTTTAAGAATTCGACTTTTTGGTGAAAAATATTATCCCACATGCATTGGGATGTTGGCATTGAATAATTAATTAATATTTTGACCAAAATTCAACTTCTAACCATGCCCAGTCATCGTTATGAGTCAATCATCCAAATGTCGCCATGTGTCATCACTTGGTAGGTCAATAATATGCCACATGTAACCAATAAGAATCTTCCATGTGTTACAAGTTGTATGGTGCCATGTGTGATAATCCCCTACCAATAATATGCCACATGTAACCAATAAGAATCTACCATGTGCTACAAGTTGTATGCTGCCACGTGTGATAATCTCATTGGATGCCATTTGTAACCAATAACATGATACCATGTGTCTTCAATGATAATATGCCATGTGGAACATTCTCTTTGGTCAATGGATACAACTATAATTAATTTCCATGTGGGAATATATCGTTGGTTGATGGTATAATACATATGACTTAAGATAAAAATTAAGTAAAGAAGTGGACAAGAGGAGGAAGGATGAAGTAAGGAGAAATAAGGTGGGTTGGTGGAATGTCACGCTAGTGGAGGGAGATGAAGTGAGTCCTCCAACCTGAAAAGAAGTGAACTTGACGTGAAATAAAAAATACTAAGTATTTGGAGTATGAGAGGGGAGGCATAAGGAAATGGTTAAGTAATGTAAACCGAGTGAATGAAGAAGGAGGGGGTGCGGAGGGATAGGTGGGTGAGTCTTTCATCTGTATGAAGGGTGGAAAACTAAACATATTCTAAGTATATAATAGGGGTTAAGGGGAGAGGAGAGGTGAGTGTAGGAATATTTCAAAATAATTCTAAGTGTTGGGAGTTGGGAGAAGAGTGAGGTGAAGAATGAGTGGGAGGCAAATAAAAATAAAACCAAGTATGGAAACAAGAGAAGAGTATGTGTATGAAAGTAGATTTTGAAAATGAGACTAAGTATGGAAGAGGTAGTATGGGAAAATAGATGAGAGAAGAGTGGAGCATGGCATGTGTGGTGAGTCAACTTGCCATGCTATAATAAGAAGAAAATCATGGGTCTCGTGCCCATGAATTTAAATGTAGTTCCAAGAGATTAGCTTTATTCCACATGGAAGAAACACCCTTTTCCACTTAAATGAAAACCTTGATATCTTGGGCATGAAAACTTGGATTTTGAATCCAAAAAATGTGTGGGGAAGCTGAGACTAAGGGATACATAATGAACTTACAATAGTTCAAAAATTTTCTTCTTTTTATATCATTTTTTTATTATTATTCCAAGAGCAGGAAAATATAGATGACCAATTTTTGTCAACAGTACTATAGTGGAATTTAATTTTTCAACAAGGGAAACAATCTCACCGAAGTTGATTCCTTCGACTTGGGAATATCCTTTCGCTACTAATCGATCTTTGAATTTATCGACTTGACCTACCGCGTTCATATTCTTATTGAACACCCACTTACTACCAATGATCTTTCTTCCACTAGGTAATTCGACTAAAGCCCATGTCTCATTCTTGTGCAAGGATTCCATCTCTTCGACCATGGAATCCTTCCAAAGTCTACCCTCGGCTGAGTTGAATGCCTCCCTGAGCGACTATGCTCCTTGTCATTGAAATTTAACACAAATGAAAAATGAAAGTCGGGTGGACTATACCTTTTGACTGGTTTTCTTACTCCTTCATACCTCCTTACAACCGAGGTTGGTTGTTCCACCTGTTCATCTGATTCAATGAACTCATAGAAATCATCTTCTTCTTCATTCCTTAGTTAAAACATCACATTTTCTATATTTTTCTCTATTTGAACCAATTCAGACTTGGACTTCCTTCCAAATTCTCTGAAGACCACATCTCGACTATCCACTATTTTCTTTGATGCAAGATCCTAGAATTTATATCCTTTCATTCCTTGAGAAAATTCATAAATGCATCATAGCCAAATAATTTGACATGTGAAAACAAAGGATTCTTTCTATGTAATGTCCCCATTTTGGGACATCATCACAGGGCAAAGATTTATGATGACCAGAGTAGCCAGATGGGTGCTAGAGTGAGTACAGGGGTATTTGAGAGGCATTGTGGGGTCCAACTTGCATTTATGATCATATTCCATCATTATGAGCCATTCTGCACAAGTTGGCTTTGGTTTCGTTGCATTCCGACGATTTCCATGATTTTGACTATTTTGAGCTATAAGTCAATGGAATTCATTGAAGAGGTCATTTTGGGCACATTACTTGGAGGAACCTCTCAGTGTAATAGCTCATTGGAATCAGGAGGAGAAACACTACATGATGGGATGGCTAGAAGTGACTTTCAGTGGCCAGGGAAGCCACAAGGAGAGATAAGGATCTTTTCAAAGGTAAAAAGGTTAATTAATTAATTAAAGTGATTTAATTAATTAATTAAATATTAATAAAATGAAAGTGACTTTGGAGGGACAAAATGAGCCAAAAATTATAAAGGAAAGGCAAGGGCCTCTTCTCATTCATTCATGTATGATCTTATTTTGATTTCTAGCTTCTAGCTAGTGAGCCCAATATTGGGGGTTTTGAGGGTTTTGACATAATAAACCCTAGAGGACGATTCGATGGTGAAATATTCCACCTATCTTGTCCCAAGCTTGGTCTCGGATATGCAATACTCTCCCACACCATTCTAGTTCCA
The DNA here is from genome assembly GCA_009831015.1 of Picea engelmannii. Lineage (NCBI taxonomy): Eukaryota > Viridiplantae > Streptophyta > Pinopsida > Pinales > Pinaceae > Picea > Picea engelmannii. The sequence goes on along the minus strand of ML785039.1, from coordinate 309,841 downwards.
AATCTACTCAGTTGCAGGGGGATTCTACATTAGTTTCATGTGCAGATAGAGAGAGGGCGCACCAGTTGACGGATTCCAGCAAGAGGGGCACACCATCTTTGGAGAGAGATTCGTTGTAGGAGATTGGCAGGGCCGTTGAGGATTCTATCACTTGCGTTTTCATTGCAGGGCCTTGGACATAATATCTAGTGCTTTCTAAGATAGTTTTATGGCTCATATTATTTCTTGAGCAGTGGGGCGAATTGAAGAGAAGGAGGGCGTTTTTGAGATCCAGATCTAGTCCGTTTGGAGGGGTTACACTTCATATCTGACCCTGAGACTTTACCTAGTGACTTGTAGTGTCTCGATCTATACTTTTGGAGAGTTTCAGAGCATTTGGAGGCCTCCTTCAGTAGGGCCGAATTATCTAGGGTTTCAGTCATCCAGTGGGGCGCACCATTCAGTGGGGGATTTCAGATCTACATAGATTGAGAGGGATCTTGGAGATTCGATCACCTGGGTTGTTCTTACCATCACCCGATCTATTAGTTGGCATATTTATTAGGGTGATTGGACACTTTTGGTAGCAGGGCCGAGTTATTGAGGGTTTCAGCCTTCTATTGGAGCGTGGCATTCTTCAGCTGGAGAGTTGGAATTTAGATCTGCTTGTATTGATCTTCATTTCTTATTCATCCTTTGGAGGCATCTTTTGTATTGGAGGGAGCATTTTTTAGCAGCTCTTATCAATTGTCTATCTTCTTGGCCATCTGTTGAGCATTCTAGATGGACATCTTCATTGTAGCAGGTTTCTCTACTTTATGAATAAAGAAGAATTGAGATGTTTTGGCTTGTCTATCTTATTGCATATGGTTGAGCTATGTTCCATGGTTACCTCTTTCTGTTATTTGCTGCATACACACATATAAACACATCTAAAAGGTAGATCAGCAAAGTGTTTGATGAAATACCTCACTCAGAAAAAGTTTTAAAAAGACACCAAAACAATGATGATCCTTGCATAATGGCTTCGGACCATTACATTCTAGACCATACCTCATGTGGAATTGTGTCAACTAGTGATGATGAAGAGGGAATATTCACCAAATATTTTGTAGCATTGATTGCCTTCACCCAAAATTCTTGATCAAGCTTAACACCTCTAAGCATGTTCCTTGCCTTTTCTACCAATGTTCTATTCATTCTTTCAGAAACTCCATTTTGTTGTGGGGTATATGGTGTGGTTTTTTGGCATGCTACGCCACACTACTTGTAGAATTGCTCAAATTTTTTTCCATGGAATTCACCACCAATGTCAATTATTAACACCTTAATCTTATTATCTTTTTGTTTTTTTACAAAAGATTTAAACTCTTTGAATTGAAAACCTTTGACTTATTCCTCAGGAAATATATCCATGTCTTCCTGGAAAAATCATCTATGAAGGAGACATAATATAGGGATTCACCAAGTGAAGGCACTGCTATAAGGACAAACACATTACTATGAACCAATTCTAGAATCCATTTTTCCCTTTTTGCTCCATATGGGAAGCTCACTCGATTTTGTTTTCCATAGATGAAATGTTCACAAAATAAACTTCTAAATTACATTCATGAAAACCTTTGACCACACCTTTTCTATGCATAGCTCGAAGTCCTTTTTATCCATTGTGTTCCATTCTCTCTTGCCATAGCATGGTTGGGTCGACCTGAAAAAGACTTGTTGAGTCAGTTTTAATTAACCCATCCCGAGATGAGTTGATTCGAGTCAAAGTCAAGTCGACTTCAGGAACAATGATTTTGTTACATCCAGTTGAGTCAACTTTAGGAATAATCACGTTGTTACATCCAATTGAGTCAATATTCCCTAGAAACTTGTATAGGGTTCCAATCCAAACTCTTTTTATTAAGATTATCACACCTATGACCATTTTGCATGCACCCTTCTGAAATAGAGTATGAACTCCTGCATCACTCATCTTACTGATAGATATTACATTTCTTTCCAAACCTGAAATATGTAGGACACCTGGAAGGGTTCTACTCATCCCATCTTGTAGTATCAATCATAATATTTCCTATCCCACTATTGGCCCTTGGGTATGGAAGAAAGTGAATATCGAGGAAGAAAAGGTCAAACATGAACTACACGGAAGACACAGTGACTGTCATTGGGTCGAAGTAAGAAAAAGAATAGAAAAGCCAGAGCGAAGTGTGGAAAATCTAGCCGTTGGATGAGGAGATCAAGGATGACAGATCAACAAGGGATATGGATCGATGACAACATAGAAAGTGGAGAAAGCAAAAAGTGGGGAAAGCCACCATTACCACCATGCAAAAAGAAAGGAGAGATAGGTTGGTGAAGCCCAGGAAAAGTGGGTCAAGTTGACCTAGGGTTTTAAACACTTAAGGTTTTGGTAATTAAGGTTTTGACACCTAGGTTTCGACCTAAGGCTGTCGGTGAGGAACTATAATGTATAAATAGAGGTCGAGAGGACCTAGGTCGAGGGGGTACTATTGTTGGGCATTGATATTGATTAGTGTGGATTGAGATATTATTATACTGTGAGAGAGGGAGTGCTGAGAGCGAGATATTCTTGGTATTGTAAGATCTTCAACTGGGTGCAAGGATCAAATCCCCCAGCTGGGTGCGTAGGATGGTAGAGGAAGAGATAAGAAGAGAGAAGACCTGCTAGATAAGAGCACAAATCAGATCTGTAGGCCTTATCTTGATATATTATAAGCACAGTTCTGTGGATGTATCCCTAGAGAGAGGGTGAACCACATATACCTTGTGTTGTGTGTGTGATTTATGCTTTGATCTCTATTGATGTTATATGGTTAATTGCATTACTGTGTTAGATTAGATGTATAACTGTGCAGGATAGATCTAGCTTGATAAGTGTTGATGCATATGGAGTTGTTGTTGTACTTGATCCACTTGACATTCATTTGGTTGTAGACACCTCTGTCCTGCAACCCCCTCATAGCTACTTCGGGTGAGACTGCATCTGCTTCACAGGTGTTGTTGAAAGGGACATTATCTAGGGCTTGTTGGTGCGCTCTTAGAGTGAACCTTGGGTCTGCCCCTGTGCCAACAACTGGTTCCGTTGTCGGGACCAAAATATTTGTGAGGGAATGTCAAGGTGGTTCCCATCAAAGACAGAGATTCAAAAGTGGATAGAAGACCAGGAGAGGGACTTCGCTGAAGTCTAGAACAAGAACCCTAAACTGAGTACTGAAGATTGGCTACAAAGACACATTTTCACTGAAATTCACGAGATTTTCTTTGGAGGAATCCATCAGGAGCTACACGAGTGGTTAACTATATTAGCTGATACATAGTTTGAGATCAGATCTAGACCTCTTGTGGCTTGGACATCGACGCTGATACAAAGGGTTAAGAGAGTTGATAACGCTGTATCCAGAGCCATAGATTATTGGTTTGATAGTATCATTGGAGAGTATATCACTGAATTTACTGTTGACAGAGTAGAATCGTATAGCTAAGATGAGAGATACTTTTTCAAAGGACCCAGAGGGAAATTTTTGCATTTTCTGAAGTTAAGAATCAAGATTCTCTTGCATGAAAACCACATCTTGAAGATACAGTAGATTGGCTGGACCTAAAAAGGATAATGTTCAAAAACTCAGACAGCGAAAGCGACACAGAAGCTGAACATATGTTCAATGGAAGAGTATTTAGAGTGGTTCACCTTGAGAACCTGTTTAAGAAAAACTATGAAGAAGAGGGTTTCTATAGTGGGGAAGAGGTAGATCTGATAGATGAAGAACATTCAGAACCCACCAAAACAGAAGAAGGGAAAGTTGAAGAGATTTGCCAAAGTGAGCCAGAAATGTCAAGAACTACGTAAACTACTGAAGTAAGTAATAACGACCCCCCCTATTGTTTTAGAAACATTAACCATCAGAATAGTCAGAATCACTAGAGTCCGTAGAGTACCATTACAAGCAGTTCAATGTCTACTCAGAAAGGAAACCTAGGCAGCTCCATGGCAGATGAGATGAGGCTCCCTATCTTTAGATGAGATGGATATGAAGATCCTGATCAACACTAGTTCCTATGTGAAGCCATATGGAACATTAAAAACATTAGCGATGCAGTTGTTAAAAGAAACTGACTTAGCACCACACTGAGGGATAGCGCGTTAAGCTGGTACATAAAGCTTGTCCAAGGACTTGCGCAGCCTAAGCCACTAAATGAGATCAAGAATGCACTAGTTGCATAGTTTAAGAAACCTAAGTTGGACTCACAATGTATCATAGAACTGAAGGAGATCAAGAAAAAGGTCGCCGAACCTATTTGGGAGTTTGATCAAAGATTCAAAACCTTAATTGGAAGATTCAATTTTAAGATCCTAGATGAACAGAACAAGGAATGGTTCATCGCTTCCCTTCTACTGCATATTAGAGTTCCCTTGATGCAACACAAGATTGCATCACAGGAATAATATTTGGAGATCGCCATGAATCTTGAATCAACACCTATGGGAAAATCTAGCTCAGGCATGAGCTAGATCTTGAGCCAACTGACTAGTTTGTCTCTGTAGGTCGAGGATATGAAGAAGGACAAGGGGAAGGAAAAAAGAGAAGATATCTGGTGTGTAAGTTGCAGATCCAAAGGTCATGATAAGGAACACTGTCCCTTGTTTCATGAATATTTAGCCTCAGGAGCACTGAGTCCCTTGAAGCAAGTTAACCTGCCCTGGTGTGAAGTATGCAGAAACAGACATCTCCCTAGTGAATGATACTATATGAAGAAGTATGTTCAAACACCCAAAAACTTGTATTGCACATTCTGTAAGTTCGTAGGGAATGATGACAGAGATTGTAGGGCCTTTTACCTGATGCATGAAAGATCAAGAGACATATACAATATCCAAGATGAAGTGCACCAATAAGAAAACAACGCACAATACAATTCCCCAGGAAGAGGAACTTTCAATCCTCACAGTGGATACAAAGGATGAGGAGGAGGAGGAGGTATGGGTCGAGGCCGAGGACAAATAATCTATTACAACTGTGCATATCTAGGACATCTATCAAGGGACTATCAAAACCCTTGCACCACCTATAGTTATTGCAACTCCTTCGAGCATGTTATTGAATACTGTCCTGTGTTTCTATACAAGCTTCAGGAAAGACGAGGACCCCCAAAAAACCCTCAAGTACAACTGATATATGATGAGCCTCGTGGAATAGACCCTAGAGTCACTATTATTACTTGAGGAGGCGCTGCTACAGGAGAGGATAGAACAATCCAAAGAAAGATCGCAAAAGATTCAGGTATCAGGAAATCCGTGGAGAAGACTCAGGCTTTTGATGCAAAGAACGAAAGACAAATCTTTGAGGAAGCGAGACAGGATTTCAAGAAAAACCAAGGGTCCTCATCAAAAACACGACCGAAAATAAAAGAGTATGGAATGACTCAGGAATTTGACCAGTCAACTGTGCGTAAAGAAGGAAAAGAGGTAAGTAAACTCATCGAATTTTTGTACACTTGTCTTGAGTTAATTCAGGATGGGAACGTTGTGCAAGAACTACAGAACTTAATCGGGGAGTATGAGCTAGGGAAGATAGACCCCTTACTGAATAAGAAGTACACCAAATTGGAAAGAAGAGATGAAAAAATAAATAATTACATCTGAATGCTCAAATAGGATAATATGATATAGAATATGTGGTCCTCGACTTAGGATCGGAGGTCAATGTCATGAAGAAGAAAACTTGGGCACTGATGGGAAAACCCAAGTTGATATATTCCCCTATCAGAATTTGCATGGCTAATCAACAAGATGTCAGCCCATTTGGACGATTAGAGCATGTCCCTATGAACATCGACAGAGTTAGAACCTTTGCATATTTTGAGGTAATTGAAATTGTCGATGATAGTTGCCCTTACCCTGCATTGCTTGGAATCGATTGGGTCTTCGACAACTCTACTATTGTTGATTTGAAGAAAATACATATGAACTTTGAAAGATATGGCCTTAGGGTCATTGCACCCTTAGATCCAGATGGGGGTCAACGTTACACAGAACCCATCAGAGAAGAGGACCATGCATACGAATTGGAAAACATCTACAAACTAACAACCATATAACAAGATTATATCAATCCTATAGCCGATGAGAATTTGAGCTGGTGAAGTGACAACACATGTTCATCAGACTCGGAAGAAGCACTGGAGAACTGGCAGAACTAGATGTATGAAATCTCTGCCAGAAGATGTTCTAGATTAACCAGAGAAGTTCGCTAGATTGACATAACAGTGAGTAAGTTACCCACATTTGATGGCCTAGACCCTCTAGAAACCTTCCTTTCAGATTATGAAACAAGTGTACCAACACAACAATGATTGTTGGCAATGGATGAGGCCATGAAAGCTACACCAGCAAGATGTTGGGGGACACACAAAAGAAACATCACAGTCTGGATACAATGCCAAACCTTGATGACAACATGGTTTTTAGCACAAGCAGTAAGCTACGAAGTAAGGTATACTAGTCGAAGCTTCCCAAAGGACCATGCGCGAAGCTGTGAAGAGGCCTGGAGTGATATTCCTCAAGAAAAATGGGTGCACATATTCATTAACACGCTAGATACGACCCCTATCAACTAGTACCTTCAAGCAGAACTGCGCCTCATCACTACAGATTGGGAAGGTATAATTCAATTTTTTTTTACCACCTTTTTATTTGAAAGTGAATATCCTTCAGTAGACCAAGCACTACAAATTTTGAGGCATAATGTATTTGAAGAGGCATCTAGCCTCCCTATGGAACAAGAGGAGGATGAATGGAATACGCCTCTCCAGAAATTGCAGACTTGCTATAACATCAATGCCGATGACGACGATGACCCAAGGAAGGTTAACATCGTGAAGACATAAGGCCAAAGAGATGTGGAGGGACCAGGAGTTGAAATACCATTCATTGGACATCCAATCAAGATAAAAAAGGTCAATATTGGAACAGAGGAGACACCAAAGCTTGACAATCTCGGAGATTATTGGCATGCTGCTACCATTGACAAGATTATAGAGTTATTGCATGAATATCAAGACTTGTTTTCAACCAAGTTCACTGATACGAAGGGAATCAAAGGACCTATGGGAGAGATGAGAATACCTGTGAAACTAGATGTGAAGCTACTCAAGCAAAGACCCTACAGATTGAATCCAAAATACAAGGAAAAAGTGAATATTGAGCTCGACAGAATGCTGGAAGTAGGGATTATTGAATCTACTGAAGAATCAGAATTGATCAGCCCTATGGTGGTACAAGACAAGAAGACAAAAGAAATCAGAATATATGTGGACCTCAAAAAATTGAACGATGCTTGTCTGCACGACCCTTTCCCTACACCATTCACTGATGAAGTATTAGACAACTTGGGATGCCAAGAGGTATATTCTTTTACAGATGGATTTTCAGGATACCATCAAATCTAGATTGCCAAGGAGGACTTCCATAAGACCACACTTTCCAAAGAATGGGGATCCTTTCAGTACAGAGTAATTCCATTTGGAATGAAGAATGCCCCAACCATCTTTTCCAGGGTGGTGGTCGAAGCGTTCAAAGAATTTTTGCATAAATTTTTAGAAGCATATTTTGATGTCTGGACTGTATTTAGTTTGTTGAAAAACCATATTGAATGTCTAAGGCTAATGTTGTATAAATGAAGGCCGTGTCAAATTGCTTTAAATTTGAAGAAGTGCATCTTCTTCTCACCATTTGGAGTATTATTAGGCCATATTGTATGCAAGCAGGGATTGCTGGTTGATCCATCTAAAGTTGCAATTATAGTTGATTTTCCGCATCCTACTTCAGTTAAAAAACTGTGCACTGCGCTAGGACACACTGGCTATTATAGGAAATTCATTAAAGGCTATGCCCAAATTACAACACCAATGGAGAAGATTGATGGGTTTTCTATATGCACTAAAAGCACAGTAAAAACGCTTAATTAAATTGTCAACCCGGGGTAGGTAAACTTAGAGTTGTAGAAAAATATACGCCAAAGGTAGAAGGCTAGTAGGAGTATAGTCTAACTAAGGAAGGCAACTATCTAAGGATAATCTACTCAAGCAAAGCTGTTTAATGAGAAAATCCTACTAAGCAACTTGAAACTAGGTAACCTAAGTACTTTTGGTTCAAGGATCGATGGATAGTTCCTAAGAAAGAAAATGAAAACTCTATGTAAAGAAAACAATAAGAAAAATCAAACTACCAAGCATAATAAGAAAATGACAGAAGCAAACTTCTTTAACTTACCAACCTACATTCAATGAGCAACTACGCTATGAAAAAAAATAAATAAGAAAGTAAGAAAAGCAACTATCTAACCTATTAAAGAAAATAAACAAGTAATCAAGGACACCTAACTAACCTACTAAAGCAAAAGACAAGTAAGAAAAGGCACCTAACTAACCTACTAAAGCAAAAGACAAGTAAGCAAAGGCAACTATCTACTACAAGCAAAACTTCTCATTGAACAACTATCTAGCCTAAGAGGCAAGTGAACTAAATGCCTAATGAAAAACTATTTCTCTTGCATGAAAGGAAATCTAAATGCTCAATGCAATGCATGAAGGGAAATCTATTCTATTGAAAGCAAGAAAGGCTACCAACTAAACTTATGAAAACAAGAAACTATCTCTTCTAATCTACGAAAGCAAGAAACTATCTTTAATCTATGAAACACTCAAATGTCATGCTGGTGGTTGTGTGAATGCCTTCGGTGGTGACGGATGATATCTCGATGACACTTGAAAACAAAGGACAATTCCAACGGTATAAACTCAACACTAATCTCAATGGCAAAATGAAAGGTATGGATTAAACAATCTAAGGAGAATTTATCCATGACAAAGATAATGTTAAATAGTCTGCATATTCATGTATGAACCATCAACAACATAACGAGTTTATTATTCCAATTCTACACTATGTAAGCAAACTAGATTCAATCATTAACTAAGAAATTCAATTGCACTTTAATTCTAAGAAAGGAAATTGCATGAAATAAAACTATACTTTGTCTATTTTAACCATTCAAACTATGATAAGAAAATGAATTAAAAACATAAATTAAACTATGATATTAAGAAGTAAATTGACAATTACATTAACCAATAAATAAGTAAATGAAATCTATGTAAAACTAAGATAAGAAACTATAAAAACTGGAAGTAAATCTATCCATCCATCAATCTTTGTCAAAAGAAACCCAAATTAAAACTATGTTCTGTTCTAATTAAAAAAACTGTTCTAAACTTGACTATAAAATTATAAAAGAAAGCACAATTTAACATCTAACTGCATGCGGGGTTAGTATAGTGAGAGAGAGACTTTCTAATTGCACACAGGGTTAGTATAGAGACTTGCAAGCCTTTTCTAATCTACAAAATCAACACATGCTAACACATATCATCATCTAACCTACAAAAAAGAAGTAAAACAGTAAGCTACAACAAACTAATTAATTAAATAAAAATAAGCATATACAGGAAATAAGAAAGAGCAATTTAAATTAGGAAATGCAAAATAAACATGAAGACAGTTACCAGAATACTGGTGGGCCCCCCAGCAAGTCGTGGACACTCTCTAAAAGCACACCACGAACTCAACAGTCCAAATTCACCATAAAAATCCAAAAACACAGTTCTAGCATAATTTTGCCAATGTAAAAAGTCAAAAACAGAGAAAAACAAGTTTGTCTCCAATACAATGTTTCTTCTACTTTCTTAACTATCTAATGACCATCTTGGCAGTATTTATAAGCTTACAACCCAAGTGATTGACTACAGGAGGGTCAAGCCACCTCTAAATTTGGCAAAATACAGTAAATGATGCCATAACTAACAAAATGGAGCAAGCCAATAATCGCCTTCTTTGGACAACTAAAATCGAGTTGTCTTGAGCTTAGTAGCTGGAGGGGGTGATCATGAAGAAAACCCATGTGCCCAATTTATCCATCACTGGCCGCCAATGCCATAACCTCCAACTCACCTTACATTTTTGTGCAATACTAGGTGCTGGAATGAGTGCCGGATCGGGTATCGGAACAAGTGCTGAAACGAGTGTCGGATCAAGTGCCAGAACTAGAAACATGGTTCGTTTTGCCCTGTAACAACAAAAAAACATGAATTAACTCTTGGAAATCATAGATCGTGATGAATTAAACTTGATTTAGTCATTAAACATGAATTACACGTACCTTATGCCGATTATACCATTTTATCATAAAATTCTTCAAAAAGCTCCTTTAAAAGATGAAAAATGCATATGTACATATGGCAAAAAAGTGTATAATAACGTCATGAAAATGATCATATCTCGGGCCCAACATTACCCCCACACCTACGATTTTGCAGCTCCCATTGCAAACAAAAAGAAGTTACCCCTCGTGACTAGGCTTGCTGAGGAGGATCAACTTTGGAAGCCTCTCCTTCTTGCTATGAAGACTTAGCCTTGTGCCTCTTGTGTTGTTTTAATTGTGCTCTGAGGCTGCGGTTAGAATGGGTCATCCCATCGACCAACCGTTGAAGGGAGTTAACTTTTTCTTGAAGGACTGCATTGTCATGATGAAGGTGTGCATCTATTATCTTCCTCTCTTCCAATTGTTGAAGAAGCTAATGGTTTTATTTTTGTAGTTGCTCTATGGTTGGAACATAATTGGTGATCTCTGAGGAAGGCTTATATCCTTTGAGGAATGTGGACAATTTATCAATTTTAAGATCTAGAGTGGGCATAGGTGTAGTGGGAGTGATGGGAGATCAGAAAGGTGAGGTAGGTTCTGATTTTTTTTTCCTTAGTGGCTCTAATCCCTCCACAGAGACTTCCCTAATTTTATTATGAGGGATCTCAAGGTCGGAGGACACTTGGATGGGATCTGAAGCAGGTGGAGTTTTTGCATAAGGCTTGGTTCTTGTGTTCCGGGTACTCTTCTGAAAGGGTCCTTTACCAAATTGACTAGCTCCGCTCTTGTTTGTAGGAATGATGGGAAAGTCTTGCTGCATTACTTCTTGGAGTTTCTTAGGTGTAGGATCAAGAGAAAGTGAAGGCATTGGGGGGTCAACAATAGGCTTCTTTTGGTCTTTGTTCTTGGTCTTTTTCCCCGATGAAGAAGTAGGAATATCAATAAGATTTTCGTATTGTTCTAGAAAAGAGAGGGTTTGTGCAAGGGAGTTTGGAGTTCTTGGAGAGTGAGGCTTGGATGGAGAGATAGTTTTTAGTCTAAGTGGATTTTTGCCTATCTTAACTATCAAGTGAGGGTTTGAAAATTGGTAGATAAAGGCATCTCAATTTTGCCCCTGCTTATCTAGTTCGGTAAGAATGAGGAGTTTGATCAAACTGTGGTGGAAGAGACTATTGTGGGGGTTAGTTACATTTTTCCTCACTTGAGAGGACATCTTCTCCAAGCTTTTGAGAAAATAAAAGGGAAAGTTCAAGGGTTTGTTGAATAGAAAATGAGCTAGCAATCTAAAATGACAAGCTTTGAAGGTGGAGTATCTACCTTCACATGTAATTAACCTTGTGATGATGATGAGGGGGTTAACCAATTCTGGCTTTATCCACTCCTTAGCATACCCTTTTTCTCCTGAAATGCTCTTGCATTCGGGCTTAAACACCCTGTTGTAACTTGAGCATTAAAATTGATGATTCTTGAACCATCTATCTCCCATTCTTGGGAGCTTTGTTGCAGTAGAAATGGACTCATCTGTGACTTCAAAGATAAAAGACCCTACATGTGCTGTCTTACCATCAAAACCAACTGCAAATTGCATAGAGAAGCCATCATCATGGCCTTTCAAGCTAGACAGAAATGGCCCCCAGACAACACGCAAAAACACTTCTCTACACTGTGCGAATTCTGGAATGGAAAACAAGTTTGCATAGAAGGAGGGTTCATATCTCCTGGGAATTGTGACAGAGCTTAAATTCACCAAGCAAGGGAAAAATCAACCAAGCAATGACACAAATTTAGCACAGGCTGAATGCATTTTTGGACTGAGGATGAGATGGTAGAGGTTGGGTGTGATTTCTTAACGCAGAGGAGAGCAATTGGGAAGGAAAAATGAGATAATAGAGTGCCCAACCCAATTTTGGATGCTCTTATGGTGGAGTACGTTTCCCACATGTGCGCATGAGCTGTCATGTGTGGAAAATTCGAATGCGATGGAAATATTTTTGGGCAATGTAATGGTGTGTGGTTAGATCAATGTCCAAGTTTGTTGACTTGGACATTAGATCATAAACATATGAAGCATCTTTAATCAATGTCTACAAAAAATATAATTGAATGGAATTGAATTCTAGTTGCCTAGAATCTAGGATGGTGTGTATGGCACTTCGTTCGACACTTCAAATGACATCTCATACGGCACCTCATCTGTTACCTCATATGTCACTTCATTCGGTACCTCTATGTTAAGTGAATTTTCGCCTCTTATAATGGATAGCCTACAATTTTGAAGTGCTTTTGACAACCACAGTGGTTAATGAGCAGAGGCATAGTGCTCCATGCTCACTCATTCTTCTTGCATATGACATATAATGTCAAAACCTATAATGAATGGGTTATAGCAAGCATAAAATGTATTGTCAAACCTACAACATGCAACTTGTAATGAATGATAAACCGATAAAGAGTGGTTTGTCAAGTACTTGTTTAGTAATTTATAGCACACATGAGTTTAAGCATTTCAAAAATAACATGACTATCACTGTAATAACCTGTATCATGGTAATAATACAAAAATGCTTGCAAAGACTCATTTCTCTAGGCAATGATCATTTGTCAGCTCATGAACCCCTCTCCCACACCTAAGTATTGTGACACCTCACAATCAAAAGTATATGAAACTAGTCAGTATCCCCCAATAGCCGAAGATTTATAGTATGTCAAGTGTAAAGATGAAATTTCATAGATTGGTGTGACAAGACAGTTAGGGGATGGCCCCACCTATAGGATAAGAGATCCTATATATAGATAAGAAGAGGTAGGCAAGAGAGTTTCAATATAGTCTTAAAGTTATTTCCCAATGGAAATTGTATGGATTTCATTAACCTTAGCTTAACCAAACATACTTCATGTCAGTGTTGTCTGCAAGTAATGCCGTACATCAGGACAAGTTTAGATTTAGTATTTATTTTGGTCAGATTATCATCCTCGCTAGGTACAGTGCCCTGCTGCCAGCAAGTCTGTTCAATACTCTGGTGGATTTACCTAGTCATACCACAGGCCGGTACCTGCTGCCAACAGACCTGTTCAGTATCCTGGTGGGTTAGCCTCTTAAACCCTCAGAGACTAGCCCTCCATCTTTTAAGATTTTAGTATAGGGTTGCTTATGCAAGAAGATGGGGAACAACTTTGAAACAATCTTTTTCTTTCTTTTTCTTTTTAACTGGGATGGTATTTATGTTAGAGGATGACTTTATGTTATATTATTAGTTATTGTCTCGATGTAAGGGGTACTTAAGTGGACGTGGCCTATCTAAAGATATGATATCATCAAGCTATTTAGTGTGTAGTGGATGGTACCATTGATAAAGAATAGAAGGGTATCTCTAGGCTCAACTTACTTTCTTCCTTTGTAGTTATTGTGATGTTTCCATGACTAACCGCTAATTAGACTTCCTTGTTACTCTTTGATAAAGACACTTGACTCACTTACTCAGGTTTCTTGGAAAAACTATACAAGAGACCTCTAGGCTTGATAGTTATGGTATCGCTTCCTTATACAGTGGTGAAGAGTTTCAAGAGAAACTGCTTTAGAATGCCTTAAAAAATGATAATGTTTGCAAAAATATGGAAAACTACAGTAAGTCAATATTCATTTGATGCTTTAGCAACACAAAATTCAAGTATAACAATTTTTTTAAGAAAGAATCCTTGAAATTGTGTACTCCTGGTGAAATAAATACTCTAGAATTTCCTTATTAACAAAATGAAAAAACTATTTACATATATACAGTAGGAAATTCGGAAAATTTTTCAAGAGCAAGGGGGGAATTCCCCATCTACTAAGGCCAATGCCTTGTCAGTTGACATGACTTGTAGAAAATCTTCTCTGGAAATGGGCTTATGATAAAATTTAAGTCGGTGTCTATTTACCACAAAGGAGACTTGTCCATCGTCAATTGTTTTAATTTTTACAGCTCCATTGTCATATACAGTGTCTACCTCGTAAGGGCCCAACCAACGGGTGGTAAGTTTGCCTTTGAAGGTTTTGAATCGGGAATCAAACAATAGGGCCCAATCACCAGGATGGAAGTGCTTCTTCTTAATAAACTTGTCATGCCACTTGCTCCTTTGGTTTTGGACTAATATCGTCCATTAGATGGCATCCTGCCTGATTTAATCCAACTTATTTAGTTGTAGGGATCATTGTTGTAATGCCCCATATTTTGACCTTGGGTAGTTAGAACATTATTGTTTGCTAATCTTAATAATTCAAAGTTTAGCATTGTTGGAGTCAGTTAGACTTGGTTAGACATTGAGATGTGTACCTCTAGACCTATTTGTATGTTA
>ML785039.1:265341-280111 GCA_009831015.1 Picea engelmannii | reverse complement strand
CATTATAAGAATGACTGTATGGTGTTTTGATTAGTACTAGTAGTTGTATAGTTATCTGGAAAGACTACGTATGTTTTATGTCCTCATGAATTTGTTATTTACGTGCGTATTGATCAAATTCAGACTTCACATCTGGTTCTCGGGAGGATGACATCCTTATATAGCTCAGGTAATACCCTGAGTAAACCTCCCCATAGAAATACCTTCCTTGAAAAGCCCATCAAGAACCGGGAAAGCACTTGTGAAGGCGTAAGGCCTTAGTGACTCTGCATGAGGAGGAACGATCTCTTGAAAACCGAGATGACAACATAAGGATGAAGTAACGAATCGATGGATGAGATTTCGTCGGGAGATCTGTGGTCACTCACAACCGTCAGATCAGAAGGATAAGATGGAGTGTTAAGTGTCTTAACCTTGATAGGTGCTGATCGATGGACGCGATTCCTTTGGGAAATCTGTGGTCACACTCGACCGTTAGAATGGTAGGAGAGAGTAGGGCATTAAATGCCTTACCACTTAGATTTCCTATGTCTTCGTTTGTAGCGAAAGGGTTTAGGACCGTAGACCCCCAAGGTCCATGAGAGTATTTAGACCGTGGATCTTTCCACATTCGGGAAGTCGTGGGAGAGCCCACAAGAAGGGAATCTGTTCTAGCCATCAGATCTCGATTGAAAAACCTGATAGCCATTGGATCTATCAGGAGTTACTCGAGGGTCAAGAGTCCAATGTATAAGGGCAAAAACCCCTGGAATAGATCTAAGATGTCCGATTGATGGAGGCCATGTGTCGTAAGATCTCCCATTACGGGAAATCGGGGATCACAAAATCGGGATTCCTGTTGACAAGAGATCGGGACTTTCCATTGTGGAAATCCCAGGATAGATCTAAGATGTCCAATTGATGGAGGCCACGTTTCGTAAGACCTCCCATTACGGGAAGTCGGGGATCATGGAATCGGGAGTCTTGGTGACAAGGGATCGAGACTCTCCAAGGTGGAAACCCCAGACCAGTTGTGGGCCATCTGATTTAAGGAGGTGACGTGTCGAGAGATTACCCATTTCGGGAAATCGAGAATCGGGGATTCGAGAGTCCTGTTGACAATAGGTCAGGCTCTCACCTTGGTAAATCCTGACGGAAGAGAGGTTGTGGTCATATGGGAAGAGGTCATATCGACCAAATTCTTAACCCAAGGGGCTAATCTCCTATTGAGGTTCGTTCAACACTTCAACGTTTCGACATTCAGGATATCGAAGGGACATGTTACCCCGTGCTCTCAAACCCTGAAGTCCAGACTTATAAACATTGATATGTTAGCATGTGGTTAGGTTCTGACGAATGGTCAGGATCCTCTCGGAGGATCCTGGGTCTGGGATGACCGTCCGATGTGAGGTAGATATGCCAGCTTTACGCTGGGGCGTGAATGCACATAAAGGTAAGTAGCAAGCAGATCTAGATGGCCAGAGTCCACCCGCTCAGATCTACGGCTAAGGATTCATTCTGGAGCTCCGTTGCCATACTTCCTTTAATGGGGGGGGGTTCGGAATTGGATACGCAACTCTTGAACGGTCGAGATTAACTCAGCATGATCAACGGTGCTCAAGTGGATTCCGGACCCCCATTTCCATTCTGTCTTTAATGGGGGGGAGGGGGGTCTGGAATAGTGTAGCGTGTGAAGTGGGGCCCCTCTTGTCATGTAGACCACCGTGTCGCATTTCCCTTTTCACCACCTGTATTCCACTTAACTGCGCGACGGGGTCTGTTCTCACTGGTGGTTCTCTACCCCTATTGAGATTTGTTCCTATTGGCCATTGCTAACTCGGTAGGGATTCATCCCCATTGGTCGGTCGCTAGCCCTCTCGGGGTTCAACAGTTGTAGAATCGAATGTTTAGACATTATTGTAGCGTCGAGGCGTGAAATACAAATAGGTACTGTGTTCAAATTGAACAGTGAACATGACCCACAATTACATGGGAACGAAGAAGGAGAGAGAAAGAGCTAGCTTACGTTTGGCCTCCATGGATAATTAGGGGTTTTGGTTTGGTAGAAGACCAGAAAAATCCGATTTAGGTAGTGGGTATGTGACAACTACTGAAGGTCTCTACCTATCTAGAACTTTTCCCGATCTTAGTTCAATTTATTGTAATGGAACAAGAGTAATAACATATATCGAGAAGGCCTGCATATCAACATTGTTAAGAGGTTGAGGGGGATTATTATTGGGGTTCAACACTGTCTATGCTGATAATAGTGTCGGTCTCGGGGAGATTGCATTTTGATATTGTAGCTGTTGTTGTTGTGGAATAGGAGGTAAAGGTGGTGGAACAAATCCTGGCAGAAGCTGCAGAGTGTTTGATGGGAACTGAGGATAAGGATGGTTGTACATAAGGATAGGTGGAGCTTGAGGGTTTCCTTGGTTGTTTCATCCCCTCCATCCTTGAATCCAAGGATGTTGGTACTGAGTAGACCAGTTTTTCCAACCAAGTGAGTTTCACTATTGTTGTTGATAATAGGGTGGAACTTGACACTGTAGATCCGGTTATGTGGGTTGATTCCTAGGCTGCCATGGCCTCCTAGGTGCATAAGAAGACTCCCCAGGATCTCCACTCCTATAGATGGCTAATAAACCGGGAAATGATGCACATTTTTTAGTCACATGGTCTTTTGTACATAAGCCACAATCTAAAATGTTATCTAATGGGAACTCCCTTGAGGAATTCTTCCTCCTGCACCTTGGGCAATATATGCTCATTGCTGCATTTTCCTCCTCCTCTTTATTTTTGAGTTTAAGGTTATCCAACTGGGAACCTATTGTGCTTAAGATGTCAGTCTTAAAGTTTTCTAAAAGGATCCCTATCTCTTCTCTTGTGATACCACCTGAACTAACTGGGTTTAAGATTCTATTGTAAGGGTCCCAAATATTCTTCCCTGTTTTGGCTCTACTCCTTGAGTAATTTTTACACATTTCACATATTTTAGCAAATGGTTTATGAGAGATGTCACCTGATTCCATCAGGTTAATCATCTCTAAATATTCTTCTGAAATTCCCTTAAGGAAAAGAGCCCTAATTTCATCCCATGGGAGGTTATGGTATTTTGACTTCTGGGAGATATAACGGGTCTCATTTTCTAATTGTTGGATTTTAAAAATGTCATTACGAGAGTCTTTGGTTTTGCAGTTTCCTTGGTACTTCTTGAGAAATATGTCTTTCATGGCTTCCCAAGACCTAATACTATATTCTCCCAACCCCATGAACCATCTTAGTGCATATTCTTTGAGGGTGGCAGGAAAGAGTTTTAATTTCTGGGTATCTTGTATGTAGTTGTAACTCATTCACAAGATGTCAAATTCAAATAGGAAGGTGTCTGGATCTTCACTTTTTTTACCATAAAATGTAGGTAGTGTTGAGAGAGGAATATTACTCATGTTGACATTCAGAGTGGTTTCTAAAATCGGAAACTCGAAGGTAGTTTCGGTTTGGTTTCTAGTTTCTTCTTCCTCCTCTGTGTATTACATTGTTATGGTCCTCCTAATCACCCATATTGGCTTGGTTTCCAAAAAGAGATTACCTAAGTGGTTTTATCTTTGAAGAGAACAAGGTTTCCCTTTGATGAAAAGGTCTTCCTACTGATTGGATGTCTGGGACTCTACTCGAGCCGGTTGAGATTATTGGTGCCAATTTTTTTGTGTCAATTTGTGAGATGATTATATTGGCTGAACTACCAAAGAAAATATTCACCTGTTCAGGGTGTATGATGTCCTTAAAATTAGGGTCCCCTGGTGGTGGTGTAAAAGAAAAGGTTGTATTGTTTGGTTTTGTGGAAGACTCAAGTGGCCTTTCCTCATATCCTAATATGATTGATGCTTCAATTTATTGTTCTATAGTGCTCCCTGTGTTAGTCCCTTCAGAGACTGTTTTATCTCTTTGAGTCGAACTAGCTTCTGTTTTTCGGTATCAGTCTGCGGATTTTATAAGTGGAACGTTCCTTCCCCCAAAGAGATTAGAAGGAACCTTGGTTGAAAGGTCTGATTTTGATTTAATGTATCTAACTTGTGGGTATCTAGGCCTATTCATGAAACAAAGCAAAAACAAAAAGAAAAGGCTACCATTTGATTCCTAGGTCTATTCATGAAAAATAAAAACAAAAACAAAAACAAAAACTATCAGTGGATTTGGGGGAACCTGCTATAGTAGATGCATAGGTTCTTACCTCTCGTCTTAAAGTTCCCCTGCCACCAAACTAATGCTAAGGTCTAGAACTTATCTAATTCCTAACTTCTTATTACCTTGAGACAATTCCCTGGCAAGGGCACCAAAAATCATGGGTGTTCTATATGCACTAAAAACACAGTAAAAACCCTTAGTTAAATTGTCAGCCCGGGGTAAGTAAACTTAGAGTTGTAGCAAAATATATGACAAAGGTAGAAGGCTGGTAGGAGTATAGTCTAACTAAGGAAGGCAACTATCTAAGGCTAATCTACTCAAGTAAATCTATCTAATGATAAAACCCTACTAAGCAACTTGAAACTAGGTAACCTAAGTACTTTTGGGCCAAGGATCGATGGATAGTTCCTAAGAAAGAAAACAAAAACTCTATGTAAAGAAAACAATAAGCAAAAGAAAACTACCAAGCATAATAAGCAAATGACAAAAGAAAACTTCTTTAACTTGCCAACCTACATTCAATGAGAAACTACCCTATGAAAGCAAATAAATAAGAAAGTAAGCAAAAACACCTATCTAACCTATTAAAGAAAATAGACAAGTAAGAAAGGACACCTAACTAAGATACTAAAGAAAAAGACAAGTAAGCAAAGGCACCTAAATAACCTACTAAATAAAAAGACAAGTAAGCAAAGGCAACTATCTACTGCAAGCAAAACTTCTCATTGAACAACTATCTAGCCTAAGAGGCAAGTGAACTAAATGCCTAATGCAAAACTATTTCTCTTGCATGAAAGGAAATCTAAATTCTCGATGCAATGCATGAAAGGAAATCTATTCTATTGAAAGCAAGAAAGGCTACCAACTAAACTTATGAAAACAAGAAACTATCTCTTCTAATCTACAAAAGCAAGAAACTATCTTTAATCTATGAAACACTCAAATGTAATGCTGGTGGTTGTGTGAATGCCTTCGGTGGTGATGGATGATATCTCGATGACACTTGACAACAAAGGAAAATTCCAACGGTATAAACTCAACACTAATCTCAATGGAAAAATGAAAGGTATGGATTAAACAATCTAAGGAGAATTTAGCCATGACAAAGATAATGTTAAATACCCTGCATATTCATGTATGAACCATCAACAACATAACGAGGTTATTATTCCAATTCTATACTATGTAAGCAAACTAGATTCATTCACTAACTAAGAAATTCAATTGCACTTTAATTCTAAGAAAGGAAATTGCGTGAAATAAAACTATACTATGTCTATTTTAACCATTCAAACTATGATAAGAAAATGAATTAAAAACATAAATTAAACTATGATATCAAGAAGTAAATTGACAATTACATTAACCAATAACTAAGTAAATGAAAGCTATGTAAAAGTAAGATAAGCAACTATAAAAACTGGAAGTAAATCTATCCATCCATCAATCTTTGTCAAAAGAAACCCAAATTAAAACTATGTTCTGTTCTAATTAAAAAAATTGTTCTAAACTTGACTGTAAAATTATAAAAGAAAGCACAATTTAACATCTAACTGCATGCGGGGTTAGTATAGTGAGAGAGAGACTTTATAATTGCACACAGGGTTAGTATAGATACTTGCAAGCCTTTTCTAATCTACAAAATCAACACATGCTAACACATATCATCATCTAACCTGCAAAAAATAAGTAAAACAATAAGCTACAACAAACTAATTAATTAAATAAAAACACACATATACAGGCAATAAGAAAGAGCAATTTAAATTAGGAAATGAAAAATAAACATGAAGACAGTTACCAGACTGCTGGTGGGCCGTGGCCACTCTCTAAAAGCACACCACGAACTCAACAGGCCAAATTCACCATAAAAATCTAAAAACCCAGTTCTGACATAATTATGGAAATGTAAAAACTCAAAAACAAAGAAAAGCAAGTTTGTCTCCAATACAATGGTTCTTCTACTTGCTTAACTATCTAATGACCATCCTGGCAATATTTATAAGATTACAACCCAAGTGGTCAACCACAGGAGGGTCGAACCACCTCTAAATTCGGAAAAATACAATAAATGATGCCATAACTAGCAAAACAGAGCAAGCCAATAATCACTTTCTTTGGACAACTGAAATCAAGT
Source organism: Picea engelmannii (assembly GCA_009831015.1). Taxonomy (NCBI): domain Eukaryota; kingdom Viridiplantae; phylum Streptophyta; class Pinopsida; order Pinales; family Pinaceae; genus Picea; species Picea engelmannii. Next base: position 273,810 of record ML785039.1, on the reverse strand, counting down.
TGTCTTGAGCTTAGTAGCTAGAGGGGGTGATCATGAAGAAAAGACATGTGCCAAATTTATCCATCACTGGTCGCCAATTCCATAATCGCCAACTTGCCTTGCATTTTTGTGCAATACTGGGTGCTGGAACGAGTGTCGGATCGGGTGTCGGAACAAGTGCTTTAACTAGTGCCATCGCAAGTGTCAAAATTTGAAACGTGGTGCATTTTTCCTTGTAACAACAAAAAAACATGAATTAACTCTTGGAAATCATAGATCATGATGAATTAAACTTGATTTAGTCATTAAACATGAATTACACGTACCTTATGCTGATTGTACCATTTTATCATAAAATTCTTCAAAAAGCTCCTTTAAAAGATGAAAAACACATATGTACATATGGAAAAAAAGTGTATAATAACGTCATGAAAATTATCATATCTCGGGCCCAACAAAGCTACTGAAGAAGCACTGGCAGTTTGGATGGATAGATGAATGCCAACAGAGCTTTGACACACTAAAATAGAAGATGGTCACTGTGCCCATTCTGGTTTTTCCAGATTGGAGCAAGGAGTTTCATGTGCACGTCGATGCGTCTTCTATTACATTAGGAGTAGTACTGGCACAACCAGGAACATGAGACATTGATCACCCGTTAGCCTTTGGTAGCAGGAAGCTATCCACAACAAAAGTTAACTACACCACGACAGAGAGAGAAGGATTGGCCATGGTATATGCACTACAAAAATTCCGCCACTACTTATTGGGAGGACACTTTAAAATGTTCACAGATCACTCTGTGCTTAAAAACCTAGTCAATAAACTAGTGTTGGGGGGGCGGATATGAAGATGGCTTCTGTTGTTTTAGGAATAAGATTTTGAGATCATAGTTAAGCTAGGAAGAATGAACAAGGGACATGACCACTTGTCAAGATTGGAACATGGAGAAGAACCCACCAGTTTGGAGGATACACTACCATATGAACAACTGCTCGTCATTAGAAAGATTAATGACCACTTCATAGACATTGTCCAGTTCCTGACAACAGGGATAGCACCTAGTGAGTATACAATTACACAGAAGAAACAACTCATGATGCGCATTGCAGACTTTTCATTGATAACTGGTCAACTATACAAGATAGGACCTGATGAGATACTAAGAAGATGCGTTATGGAGGTAGAGAACCTATTGATCCTCACACAAGCTCATGAAGGCATCGCAGGAGGACATTATGTAGGGAAAGAAACTGCATAAAAGGTCCTGCGAGCTAGCCTTTGGTGGCCTACCTTACACAAAGAAGCTAAGGATTATGCTAGAGCTTGTGATATATGCCAGAGAGTTGGAAAACCATCCCGAAGAGATGAAATTCCATTAGCACCACAGATGACCCTACAAGCATTTGAAAAATGAGCCATTAACTTTGTGGTACCTATAAACCCACCAGGGAAGCGCACAAGAGCAAGGTACATCATTACTACGACTGAATACTTAACCAGATGGGTCGAAGCAAGAGAAGTCAAGGACTATAGTGAAACTACAACTGCACTCTTTATCTTTGATGACATAATAACCAGATTTGGATTCCCTAAGACCCTTATGAGTGATCAAGGCACCCATTTCATCAATAAGATAGTGGAAGCCTTGACTGAAGAATTTGCAGTTCACCATCAGAAGAGTACACCTTACCATCCACAAGAAAATGGAACAGTTGAAGCATTCAACAAGATCTTGGAGACAACATTGGTGAAGGTTTGCAGTGTGAATAGGGATGACTGGGATTTAAGAGTACCAGCAGTACTCTGGGCCTATAGAACCACTTGCAAGAAATTAACAATACAGACCCCTTTCAAGTTGGTTTATGGCCTTGAAGCTGTTGTCCCGATGGAATAATTGTTACCAAGATTAAGAATTGATTCATTTACAGACATGGATGATACTGGCGCTATCCACAAGAGGCTAGCACAGTTGGTTGAATTGGAGGAAGACCGATTCATTGTAGGATTCCACCAGCAGGTTAAAAAAGAACGAGAGAAGGCATATCATGACAGGCACATCAATAAGAAGACATTCAAGAAGGGTGACTTAGTACTGGTGTATGACAATAAGTTCATAAGACACCCAGGGAAGTTCATGATGCATTGGTTTGGACCATACGAGATCGCCTATGTTACAGAAGGAGTTGCACAACTGCAAACATTGAAGGGAGAATGGAAGGAAGGATTGGTGAATGGGAGTCGACTGAAGTTGTACTACGACAACCAACTTTCTCGCAACTCTCAGTAAAAAAAAAGGAGAAGGGTTCAGGTACCAGGTGTAATTGAAATTGGGTACCAGACACAGAAAATACAATCTACACAAGGGAAGAGAAGTGACACAAAGTAGAAAGAAAAGACTGCACTGCACAGTCCAAAGTCGAAGTAAAATAGAAATATCAGAAGTGCCTCGGGACGAGTCACATGTGAGTGTTGGGGGCCTGTTGGCCCTTGGGTATGGAAGCAAGTGAAGATTGAGGAAGAAAAGGTTAAAAATGAATTGCGCGGAATACACAATGACTGTCATTGGGTCGAAGTAAGCAAAAGAGAAGAAAATCCGGAGTGAAGTGCGGAAAAGCTAGCCGTTGGATGAGGAGATCAAGGATGACAGATCAACAAGGGAGATGGATCGAGGGAAACTTATAAAGTGGGGAAAGACACCGTTACCACCACACAGAAAGAAAGGAGAGACAGGCTGGTGAAGCCCAGGAAAAGTGGGTAAAGTTGACCTAGGGTTTTAGACACCTATGGTTTTGGTAATTAGGGTTTTGACGCCTAGGTTTGGACCTAAGGTTGTCAGTGAGATACTATAATGTATAAATAGAGGTCGAGAGGAACTAGGTCGAGGGGGTACTATTGTTGGGAATTGATATTGATTAGTGTGGATTGAAATATTATTGTACTGTGAGAGAGGGAGTGCTCTGAGTGAGAGATTCTTGGTATTGTAAGATCTCCAACTAGGTGCACAGGACGGTAGAGTAAGAGAAAAGAAGAGAGAAGACCTGCTAGCTAAGAGCACATATCAGAACTGTAGGCCTTATATTTATATATTATAAGCACAGTTCTCTGGACGTAGCCCTAGAGAGAGGGTGAACCACGTATACCTTGTGTTGTGTGTGTGATTTATGCTTTGATATCTGTTGCTGTTATATGGTTAATTTCATTACTGTGTTAGATCAGATCAATAACTGTGCAGGATAGATCTAGCTTGATAAGTGTTGATGCATATGGAGTTGTTGTTGTACTTGATTCACTTAAAATTCCTTTGGTTGTAGACACCTCTGACCTGTAACCCCCTCATAGCTACTTCGGGTGAGACTGCAACTACTTCGCAGGTGTTGTCGAAAGGGCCAGTAGCTAGGGATTGTTGGTGAGCTCTTGGAGTGAACCTTGGGTCTGCCCCTGTGCCAACAACCACAATTTTGGTTGTCGAGTCATCCCCCAAGAGCACATCTCTCCCTTCATATCAGTCATATTTTTAGAACCATTCTCTTTGTAGTGTCATATGAAAGGACGCTCCTGATTTGATCAACCAAACATTTTGATCCGATTATGTATTGGTTGACACTAGATACACATCACCTCCTTTATCTAGAGTAGTCTTTCTCTTAGTCCACTACTTCTCATCGGATCTTGTACTAAATTATATAACCTTTGACTTGTAGTCCCTTTTATAATTCCTAACTTTACCTCATTTCCAACATCTTCTTGTTGATTGAACCGAGGATTTAGATCTACCCTTCGACTTAGAATTTCTAACATATATTTTTCCCTTATCTCTGTCATCTAGTCGACCTCTCACCATTAAAACATCTTTGGTCGATCCTTCCATATTATTCCTTCTCATTTCTTCTGACAATAGAGATACAACCACATCTTCTAATGATAATGTGGTTGAATTAATCCCTATAACCACGACTAAGATATCCCAGGATTCTGGAAAATAACATAATAGGATAACACATTTCTCCTCCTCAATGATTTTAATATCAACAAATGATAACTAGCTTATTATGGTATTAAACACATTCAAATGCTCAGTTACTGAACTACCATCACTCATCCTCATAAGATACACTTTCTTTCTTGGGAACAACTTATTTACTAGGGATTTCAATTGGTACAAGCTCCTCAAATAGTCCCATAGTTTCTTGGCTAAGTCTTCACCTAAGACATTCAACAACATGGAATTTGCAAGACACCTGGAGATACTTATTCCCATTTCTCTCGATCTACAAGGATATCTTCAATTTTAATCTTCCAAAGCTCAAAATTCTGGCCATTGATTTTCTTGATCTCTATCCTCGAACTATTTTCCATTCTTTCAAACACAAATTTAAAGGTTTCTAACTTATGACTCTTACTAGACTTGGGGTTTAACTCAGATTAGGTAATTTCAAACCAAGCTCTGATACCACATGTTAGGAAATTATATTTCCATGCTAAAACTAATATAAGTGAGGAAGACATATTTAAACTAGAAAACAAATGACAAAGAAAACACACAATACACATAGATTTTACCTTGAAACCAAAATTTCTTGATTGTCTTACACTCTCAGTGTCTTATTCAATCAAAATAAAAGGTTACATGTTTAACCTTGGTCTACACCTAAGACACAATCGACACCATACCCTCTTTATTATGCAATAACAACCCTGCAATCATATTGGCTTACATCTACATGACCAACAACCTATACTAGATTGATTTTAAATATTATTGATTAGATTTTAAAGTATTGTATCACACCTTATTTATAGGCTTTACAGTAGGCACAACTCTAAATAAAGACACCTTAAAAATGGTAGCTTTTTAGCTTGGGAGGTACTCCACATGTTTTTTCTTGTATGCAGATGTTACCTTATGTTGACACTACTAGGCACTTAACTTTGTAATGGGTTTTTATAAAGTTGTAAAGTGGTTCTTTTATTAAAGTGACTTTTAATAAAGTGTACCTTCTAATATTAAAGCGGCTTTATTTCATAAAGTGCACTTATGTAATAGAGTGAAATGTACTTTAATATTTGAGTGATTTATTTTGGAGGGAATGAATCATAGCCCTTGATCTTGGCCTTTGGAATTAGGGTTGGGGAAGGTGAAAAGACACTTTGGAGGGAAAATGTCATCTTCAGATTTTATAAAAGAATGCATTGGGTAGTGTGCAAGACACATTGAGAGAAGGAGTAAGAGAGATTTATGAGGAGAAATTGGAGAGGAAAGTGAGTAGAAAGTTAGCACATTTCCCAAGAGAGATAGGGCACAAATCCCAAGGAGGAATTTTCTATTTTGAGTGTTGTTTTTTATTTGACATGTCGTACTGTACGGATCTATACAAGCAATACATCATCAAATTCCGACACATAAATTGAGGAGAGGATTGACTTTATTTTCGAGGTAGACTTGGGTGAATTTACCATAGGAGGTCGGTCGTACAGAATAAGGTACATCAGCCTGTTGTTGGCACAAATTTCGAGGTGTTGTTTTCAGCAAATCCGTACAACTGTACGGAATGTGGCACAAATTTCAAGGCATTTTTGTGGTGGGACAGTTTTGTGCTGTAAGCTGTCTTTCTTGGCTAGAAAATGTATTGTGGATGACCATAAATATTTCCTAAAGATAATATAATCTCTCTCTCTCTCTCTTTGGGTTTCCCCACATTGGGGGTTTCCCTGGCATTTTCCTAGATTTCTGAGTTTTTCATGGTTAGATGAATGTTGTTCATTGTGTTTATTTCACTGCATAATTACTTAGCAATGTGTATTTTTGTTTATGGTAATTTCTCAATGTGGGTTTTAGACATTTCAGAGTTTATGCAAGACAATTATCTCTAGGTTTCTATGTGTATGAAAAAATATTAGCTTGCTTATTTTTGTCATTTAAATTTACATGGTATCAGAGCTTGGGATTTGAGTGAGAATGAGAAGTTAGATTTTTGGGCAAGTTTGAAGGGGGAAAATTTGTGATTGTTTTCCTTGAGATTTGACAGGGAATATGGTTGCATACATTAGATTTGAGGATCAGTTGGATGGAATTTCCAACTATTTGCAGTGGAAGGTCCATATGTCAGCTGTTCTCAAGGAGAACAAGATTTGGAACTATGTTAGTTTTGTTGTTGTGGTTCCCACAACAGATCTCATTGCTTTGGATTTGCATGAGGTGAAGGAGGCAAAATCTCAGAGGATTATTCTAGATGGGGTGAAGGATCACCTTATCCCACACTTGGATGAGAAGAAGACATCTAAAGAGATGTGGGATGGACTTAAGAACTTATTTGAGGTGAAGAATGAAAACTTAAATATGGCCTTGAAGGCTAAGCTGTATGATACCAAGATGGGTAGAGTGTTTCTTCTTATCTTACCTGGGTAGCTCAAGTGAAAGATGAGCTGGCTGCAGTTGGGGAGGTCATATCGGATTCAGAGTTGGTGAGGATAGCCTTGAAAGGCTTAACCAAGGAATGTGAAGTCTTCGTGAAGTGTGTGGTGGATCGTGAGAATATTCCATATTGGAGTAGACTGTATGACGTTTTCACTCAGAAGGAGATCTAGGAAGGATCTCAGAGAAGTGGACAGAAGACATATGAAGCCGATGAGAATGTTCCTCTTACTGCAAAGAGAAATAATAAAGGAAGTTCTAGGAGGGACTTGAATAAAGTCAGATGTTATTGTTGTAACCAGTTGGGGCACCTTGCTTCTCATTGTCATGAGAGGAAGAAGAAGAAGGAACCGGAGGGGCCTGAGACAACTGCTACAAAAACCATGGAGGACTTTGTTGTTGATGTTTGGACAACATTAGAAAGACATTCTCTAAAGATAATAATTAATGATATAATTATTATTGATTATTATATATATTATATAATAAGTAAATGATAATAACAAATAGTTATTGATTATTCAAGGGACACATCCTTTCATGGATGGTCACCTTATGTTACTTATATATGGAACACTCCTTATTGTAATAAATCATCAGATATCTCTCATATCTCATATGAAGTAAAACAACATGGTATCAGAGCGGGACTGAGCCTTACTCCCTCATGGGAGGGCCTAGGAAAATGAGAGAGACAGAGGCACAATGTCAGAACTAAACTTTCTTTGAAAATTCTTGGGCATCTATTGGAAAACGTTGGGACAAATTTTACGAGCAAAAGAAACCAACAATGGTTATGACATGTAGCATGTGATTAGGGTTGGTAAAGAGATTGGCACGCAGAGTGAGCTTTTCTATTGTGGTTTGCTGTAGTAGACTCATAATCATTTATGCCAATAAAATATTTGCTCTGCTTAGCCCCCTTGTGGCTTTTCCATTTGTGTAATTTCAAAAGAAGCATGTGGATATGGCCTCTGATATGGTTTGGTTGGATTCTCGTAGCTGGTGCATCATAAATAGGATTTCATGTGATTTCATCTAATCCATTTCAAGTGACTCCACTGCACAAGAAAGTGGCGAGAAGGACAGATGCCCTCGTGCTATTAATATATACAACCACTGCATATCATTTTCCTCATTGGTTTATATAAAATAGCTTCTCAACATTTGAAGGGTGTATTATGGATTCAATGCGTATGGTCCCATGGCATTTTACAAATATAAAATCTCATACATTAATATAACCCGGGTATTCTCACAAGCAATTTATCTTCCCATAATTTGAATGGAGTATCTTGAAACAAATGCACGAGTCTAGTTATATACGATGAATCACTGATATAAAAATAGTCATACGTCGAAGATTGGCTATGAACATGGATATTTCAATTGTATATTGCCAAACTGCAAATATTTAGTTGTCTCGCAATAAATGAATGTACTTGCCAAAAGAAGGCAATGAGTGATGAGTGTTTTATTTGATGAACCAGATACAAAATCATTGCCTGAAGTATTCTTTGATCTTCGCTCCTTAAAACATTTGAGAAAGTGCATAATAATGAAGTTGTTGCCAAACACTTTCAGGAATCTCACAAACCTCCAACATCTTAACTTGACCAGTTGCCATAATTTGCATATGCTGCCAGATTATTTTGAGAATCTTAAAAATCTCCAATATCATCTTAACTTATATGGGTGCTCTCATTTGGAAACGCTGCCACAGTCCTTCAGGAATTTAATCTGACTTAAACATCTCTATTTGAAGAGTTGCTACCAGTTGACCCTTGACATCATACACTATGGGAGTTAAACCTAGTGTTTATAGAGGGCATAGCCTCTAGAAGTCCACATGGAGTGCCATGTGTGACAAAATTTCTCCAGATTGTACTCCTCTGTGAATTGAGTTGAGTTGATTTGCGAGGACACTTATCTGAGAAGGGATAAGTGGAACACTTATTCGAGAAGGAATAAGTGCATTTGGGCTTATAGCCCATCATCCCATGTTCAGAGAACATGAGGACATGTCAAGGGAGTTGACCCTTGATGTCTCACACTATGGGGAGTTGACCCTAAGT
>ML785039.1:215698-254085 GCA_009831015.1 Picea engelmannii | reverse complement strand
TGATTTCAACAACATAGATTAGATTAGATTAGTTCTACTTCAGTCCTGCATATACAGTGCGTGTGCTTCGTCAGTCTACGTACCCCGGGTTGACAATTAAATGGTTGGGCAAGTACTACAACGTTATTATAACGACATATATTGTTCAGTCCTTTCATTTTCATTCTTTTATATTGAAAATACAAAAAAATACATTTTGCATTGTTGGCATTTGATCTTTTGGGTTATTGTCAATGATATTAGTACATGTATAGGAATATTGCATCTTATTTGAAAATTGCATAATTGAATTGAAAGATGCATTTAGAAAAGCTTATCATTTATTTGGAATTGAAGTTAGGACTTTGAATTTTATTCATATTCATTTATCTTATTTGCTGATTCGTAACATCATCAGTTTCATGACCACACCTTTTGAGTAAGAAAAACTACTAAAATTAACGCTGCTAAATTTAAATTTTGATTAGAAATGATTTTTTTTTTCTAGGTTGCACAAACTGGCTTAAGATTTAGAGCCTTAGAATAGGAGTTTTTGAGTAAACTTCTCCAGCGCTATTAAACTTAACATATGTGTCTAACTAAGGGAGTGGTGAAATCCATTGTATAATTGGTGATGTTAGGAGGCTCCACTCACACCGGAGTTAAGCATAAGGTTAGTTGAGGGGATATCCCCCCAATACCTTCTTAGCGTTAGAGATATTTTTGGGGATCTATTCGTATATTAGGGTCTTGCTAGTACCTTGATGCAGGATCATCTCACACATCAAGCGAGCCAGCGCGAAGACAACCGGACAACTGGAAAAGCCAACACAAATTTTGAAATTGCCTTGGAAATGTTACGCTATATTAAAAGAAGTCATTTAAGAAGAGGCACACTTGTATATTGTAATCGGAACTTGAGCCTTTAACTCTCGTCCTTAGTAGGTAGGAGGAATTTAAAGTAGTTAATGCTGGTAGATAGAAATTTAATTCTAGATTAGACAGCTTTAGAGCGCAAGAGGGAAACGGGATATAGACACCCTCATTGTGCATTTGTATGATTATTATTGAAATCAGAGGAAGGAGAGCAAGCAGAGAGCCGTGTAAAGACACCCATGTATAGATATTTGAATTAATAGAAGAAAGCTTTGGTTCAAATTCATGGTTTGTGTTGTTCTCTGTGTATTGATGTTATGCTCATGAATGATTGCTTCCCGTTATACATTTTATTTTATGCTGTGTATATGATTTCATGGTTGAGGTTGACATCTGAAGGGAAGAAGGAATGAGTTTCAATTGTTTCTCTATTTGAACCAGAGAATTCCTGCAAGGAGTGCAGTTAAAGGTGTCTGCAAGGAGTGTGTTGACAGAAGGCCTAGATAGTTTAACTTTTGTCCTCATTCACCCCAAAAGTGTAGTTGGGAACAGGAACCGTGCAAGGAGTGCGCAAGCCAAGGGAAGTTCAGGATTGTGAACCTGAGTAAGAGTTGAAGGACTGCTGCTGCAGGTGTGCACAGAGTCAAAAGGATTCAAACATTTGAAGTGTTTGAAAGGTTGCTGCAAGGAGTGCGAGGAGGAGGGTTTTTTCTGAAGTATTCAAAATTGACAAAGCTCAGGAGGTATAGGGCCTTTAAGTAAACCTTGAAAGAGAAGCACAGGGAGTTTGTGCCGTGGAGCATTCAGACAGACATCGTAAGTTTGCGTGTAGGTGGATGAGTTCCGTGGAGGAACACATAGTCATTTCCTAGATTTCCCCAAGGAGGAACGAACAGTCAGCATTCTCCGAGGAGAATTCACGACATCCCGTGAGCCGTCAGATCTCACATAGGTGCAGGGGAGATACCACAGGTATTCCCGAGAGGTTCAAAGCTTAGGAGGGGCAGAGCTGTTGATCCGAGTCACGAGGATCGTTAGATCTACATGTATATCGTGTATCGGGGTTTCGTGGATTTAAACTACAAAACATTGCAACGGGAATTGTGAAATCACAACACGTGATATCCCAACAGTTAAAGGATAGCATCGGCCACAGTGGAATTAGTGGAGGACAGGTGGCACGAGTTATCAGAGTTCGGGGAAAGTAAAGTCCCGAAACAAGCGCATTAGGATTCGCAATCCCGCAAAGTCCGAAGTCCCGATGAGATAAGGGACCGTTGAAAATTCAAAGCCGCGAGCTCATCGGAGTTTCGGAATATCGGGGTTCGAGGTTCAGTAAACCCATTTGTTTGATATCGCGAGTGGCGAAATCACGATAGAGGAAACCCCGATAGGAGAAAAGGTCAGCGTTGACTATTGTCGGGGTTCGGGGTTTTGAGAATCCATCTCTCGACCATTGACCTCATGATACCGTGAAGTTCGATTCCCCGATAAGTAAGAGGGGGGATCGCACGAAGATTTCTGTGGGTGTAGATTTCCTGATAGGGAAATAGAAGGACCGGTTAGTGTTCTTTGGGCCGAGGAAAGAGAAGATCCTGTGAGCGGATGTGCCTGAGGGCACGACTGCATCATACCTTTACCTCTGTGAGAGGTGTTGCTTTCGAGATTTCAAGATTTGTTACCCTGCCCATACGGTGGACATGACTTACGAATGTTCGCCTACACATTGGTTATATCATGGTGGATTAGTTGCTTGACATAGGTAGCCACATATGTTACTTGCATGGGTTATTCTGTAGGTACCCTGGGTCATATAAGGGTCAGACAATACACAACCTTTATGGAGTATTACCTCTTCGGGGGGATCTGACCGACTGGTTGTTAATACCACGAGGGCCCTTATAACTGATTTCGATACCTCTGATCTTTTGCATGAAGTCTTAGGCCTCTCTTGGGCGAGGCATGCCTACTTTAGGGAGGGAGGCCCCTTTCAACCACTTTATCCTGTTTGTGTGCATATTAGCCTTTTGTTTATTTTGGTGTGCTCTTTGATTATTAGTTGGCCTTAGGATTTGTTTTTTATATCTCAAGTCTTGATTCATCATGGAGCCAGACTAGCTTCCCGGTTGGTCTCACCGTTTGTTAAGGTTACCACTACATCTTGAGTATTTTCCTTCTAAAAGGCGTAAAGTTATCAAAAGTGGTACACACACCTCCACCTACCAGACTTGTGGTCATACAAGTATGAGTACTGAGTTGAGTCAGAAAGAAACTGAGAGTCCTTTGACTACCTTACCCACTATAGTTAATGGTACTCCATCGACACCCTCAACCACCATGGTTGTAGTGTCATAGGTACCCATCATCACTCTTGTCTGGCCTATAGTTAATACTCAATCTATAGTCACGAACCCTTTTGGGTCTCTTTGTCATTCGTCGAGCTACAACACTCACTCCATCCTACGACCTCTAGCCCTTTTTCTTATGGTATGTCAAATTGCACCTCACAATTTTCATCCTAAATTCCAGTGTCTCCTCCACATACTCCATTCTCATTTGGTGGTGCTCATATCCCTAGAATGAATCCTACAGTTGGAAGCCTAACTCCTTTTCACCCCGGGTATAATCTTGGTCTTAATGCTCCTGGATGGAGTGGTCAACCCAAAAGACAAGATGTTTCTTGTGTTACATCCTTTACACCTACCTCCTCCACATCGATTTAGACCAACACATTTGGCATGATGAATCCACCTCTATCCTCTAGATTCACACCTGGGGGAGGTCATTTTCACACCTTGGGAAATCCCCAACCTAGAGCTACTCCGACCAGGGGAAATATTTACAATCCTCATCAGAAAATTCCTACCGGAATGGTGCCTAACCAAGCCCTTAGGAATCAGTTCGAAGGGGCATTTTACAATCCCAAATAGGGCCATGGTTCTTACCAGAACCTTAGATGAGATGTGATTCCTAGACAACAATATTTCTTGGTAGCTTGGGGCCAGATGTCGCAACACCGTCTCCTTTTTCTAGCCATGCTCAATTTTCCAGACTTGTCTAGATTTATGAATGACCTCATGCGTCATGACCCGACATGCCCCCCCATCCCCACCAAGCTTCCTTTGGATATTCCAAAATTTGAGGGTAAGACTGGTGAGAATCCTGGTGATCACATCACTAATTTCCATCTTTAGTGCTCTTCTAATTTCCTTAATGATGATTCTATTCATTTAAGATTGTTTCAACACACCCTCACAGGGGTTGTTGTGAAATGGTACATAGAGCTACAAGGGGGGGCATACAAAACTTTTAATCAAATGGTTTTTGTCTTCCTCAACCACTTCCAATTGTCGGTTCGTTATGATGCCGACATATAACTACTGTCAGCCTTCCTCCAGGACAAAGCCACCCATATCTCAGATCACATCCAAGAGTGGTGCATACGGAAGAGGTTTATTAAGGCCTACATTCCTTCATAATTCCTTTTAGAATGGTTCCTTAAGTCTTTACAACCTTATATTTCGAAGGATTTATCTACATCCGGAGTTACATTTGAGGAAGAAGCGATTTTTAAAGCCCAACAATTATATCTTATATACTCTCAGTCTGAGATGTTATATGAAATTCTTCTAGATGCACCGAGGTCAAGCTATGACCCTAGACAAAATCCCGAGCCTCATGCCGATGGCATTGTAGGCTCCGTAAATTTAAAATTTGTAGACTTGGTAACAAGCCAGTTGATAGGGTTGTCTCTAAACTAGTCTGTAGGAGGAAAAGATTCGTATGTGTCCTCCACTCCCACTCAGTTGACAAATGTACATTCTGTGCAATTGTTGACTAACCCAAATGGTAACCAATAACCATAAGGGAATAAAAGGAAAGGACTTGGTAACAATCATAAGGGTGGGAGGAATAATAATAATAATAAACCCAAGGAAAATTCTAATAATGATAAGTCAAATAATAATGTTGGTGAGGGCAATAAAGAAAGGTGGAAGGTGAAATTTCCTTGAAATCTTTGTACAGATGATCACCTTACCCACTTGTGCCCCAAAATTACGGAGTGAGCTATTCTTTGAGCACATCTCCTTCATTGCCATGTGTCCATAAAATTCAATTGACCTTCAAGCATCTATTCTAAGCTCCATTTTCCACCTAGTGATCGTTGATTCCCTCAAAACCCATCAAAACTAGAATTGGCACCGAACCTTGAAGTGGTGACTATATCAACCAGTTTGTAGCGGATTTCACAGCGAATTCCATAGCAGATTCTGTAGCGAGGTTACATTTTCTATCCATCTAGGTCATTTCGCAGTGGATTTCATAGCGACTGTGAAACTTCTGTATGGTGTGGATCATTTCGTAGTGCATTCTGTAGCAAAATTGCAACTTTGACTGTGTAGATAATTTTGCAGCACCAGGCGCTACGAAATGTCCCATAGATTTCTGTGTTATGAAGTTCATGCCAAAAATACCCAAAATACTTAGAAAAAGGCGTATAAGCCTGTATATTCCTCCTAAGAAAGTATAATCATGATACTTCCCACAAAAACTTCAAAATGAAAGGATAATCATCATCAAAATTGAGGGTATTTCAGCCACTCCATCTCATCTCCTTAGTCTGGTAATTCTCCTAGTTGCAACTTGAGCTAGCACATTAGGATTTATTTGATCTAACTCATCTTCGAATGGCTGTAAATCCAACTTGATATTTCTAATTTGGGATTGTAAGTCTCTGTTCTTCTTGTATATATTTCTAAGCTGCCTATGAAGGGGCATAAATCTCTTTGTTGTAAATCTGGCCAGATCAATGGTTTCCTTGTACATATCAATAAGGTATTTCAACTTTTTCCTCCCAGCCAACCCTTCTTCCTTCAAGAGAGAAACCTCCTTTTTGGAATCTCTAATCTATTTGATAAATCTTTTGAAGGTAGGGTTCTCAGGGGGATTAGTTATGTCTATGACTTCAATGTGTTTTTCAACAACCTCAATTTTACCCTTGTCCTTCCTCTTGATAGGAGCTTCTACTATGACCTCTTGTTCAACAGTTTCCTTATTATATGATGACCCGGTGAAGGGCCTCATATCTCTAGTATCAATTGTAGTAGTAGGTGAGGGAAAGAGTAACTTTCTCCCTTTTTTTCCTCTGGTTTCATCTGAGGGAATTTCTTCTAGTTCTGGAGCAGGTTGGGGTGAAAATTCCCTCTGTGGAGAGTGATGAGCTCCTCCTCCTTCTTCTCGTTGTTCATTAGAAGCCTCATTATATTTGGTAATGTGTTTTCCCTTTCTATTTTTACTTGTTTCTGTGTGAACAACACTGTCATCTTGCAAAGGTCTTTGCACCTTAGATTGAGGAGTGGGGGCTACATTTAGCTGTAGATGTGCAGAGGAAATGAATTGCTCCCAAGCTATGTTTCTTTTCTTTAACTCTTCCATCACCAACCTCCTAGTCAACCCTTAGTGGAAAACACTTGTTTCCAACGCCTTGGACTTGGATTGGACCCTATCATCCATTTTCCCTAGACTCCTAAACAAATAGAAAGGGTTGTTCATTAGATCTTTGCCTGTGAAGTGCAACAAAAGTCTAATGTGTTATTGGTAAATCATATTGAATCTTCCCTCATAGATAAAATATCTCTGGATCACCTTTAACATGTCAAATCCCTCAACCAAGTGGCTCCTAGGCACTCTCTTATATAGGTTATCTCCCTGATGTTCTGGTTTGAGGAACTCTTTAGAGAAGGATGCATTAAGAGTCATGGATTTAAACCATCTTTCACCAGTGTTGGGTATCTCAGTGGCTGCTGTAATGGTGGCCTCAAATGAATCCATTTCAAGGGTTCCCACCTTGGTTTTAGTGTCATCAAAATTTAATGAAAACTCTATGGCTACCTCAAGGTGTCCCCTCTGCATATTTTGACAGAAATTTAAACATCCAACCTTCTAGAAGACCTCTTTGATCAGAGGTTCAACATCAAACAACTACATATCACAAGGCTCTATCTTGACTATACTCCCACCCTTATGAGACTTCATTTGTTGAGGTGTATCCATTTTCTATAAACATGAGGAAAAACACTACAATAATATGAGAGATATGAGATGCCAAACAAGGAAAAAGGTCTTAGGGTTTGAATGATGGTATTTTTTAAAGCTAGCTTCAATGTAAGGCTTCAATGTTTTCCTATATTTGACTGCTAAAATTATGGAAGGGAAACTGATGGCTAATAAGGAATAAAACCCTTCAGGAAAAAGGATATGTAAGGAAGAAGCAACTGTCAAGGTTTTAAGCTAATATTTCACCACCATTTGCAAGGTCATCACCACTTAAATCCACAAGGTTCTTTAAACTTTCAACGTAGATAGATTTTATACTTGGAATAACAATTTAAAATCTAAATGAATTCAGTTGATACATGCCATGCAATCAGAGGATAAAAATGATGAGTTTTATGCATAGGTTCATAGCGTCAGAACATGGGATCCGTAGCGCAATTTGTAGCAAATTTTGGAGTATAACAACAAGTGCCAATCAAGATATAGGTACAATGGCTATGACAACATGATTTTATAATTGTGATAGAAGAGGCTAACAATAGTGTAGATAAGATGAGAATTTGGTGATAGAAAAGGTAAAGGGGTAGGTTTGGAATGTAGATCCTCAATTCGTAGTGCCCATGAAGAGAAACATAAGAACAACTTTAATATGATCTTCAATAGAGCTTAGAAAACTAAAGGAGTACCTGGGCACTGTGGCTTGAGAGTATATATGATTTAGATTGCATGAAATCATCTGCAACAACTCTAACCTCCAATTCCCCTCTTCCATCTAGTATGTAGCAGATTTCACAGTGCTTGTCTGAACTTAGGTGTTTCTGCAGCGCCGAACTAGGAGAAAAATTCAAATCTTGAGAAAATAGTTAGACAACCGTAAATGAATAAATATGAAATTATTTCCTTTAAAACATGGATGCTAAAATGAATTAGATTGGATAGTGAAATAATGGTAATGAGGGAGGATGTACTCAATATGTGCTACAAAATGTTTTGTTGAGTTGGTAGAGTACTAAAACAAATTGATTTGACCTTCTAATAGGTAGAGAGACAAAGTGGAGGGGTTTAAGGGCATAATGGAGGTAGTGACATGTCAGAATAGTGGTAGAATAAGGGTGATGATGATGGATGTCTAATATTGTGATGATATGAAGGTATAAACCAAAGGGAATGAACCAAATGTATAAACCAAAGGTATGGGCCAACATTCAACCTTACATTTATTTTGTGCTAAGACCTAAGAAAACCATAAGGAGAAAATCAAAAGTAAATCTTTAAACAAGACTAAGGATAAAAATTAAAAACCCAAGGATGAATTTAACCCATAAAAAATTCATGTGATAACATTGGCTCCACAGGGGATGACATGCTCCCTGTGAGCTTCCAAGAACAAACAACTTTAGTCTCTTATCCTAGGGATATGGGGTCATTTATTCAAATAGAAAGAAAAACAAAAAGTGATATTTACAATGGATGGGACAACCACTCATGTGTCAAGAAAAATACTTCAAAAAGTTCCCATTAACAGGGCCACTAAAAAATTCATAATCCTCTAAGTTCTACAATTTATAAGTATTATTTTGAAAAACCTCAGAAATCTTGAAAGGACCAATCCATAAGGCTTCAAATTTACCATGTTTTCCTTTTTCTTTCTTGGGTGCATCCCACTTGAGCACCAAATCTCCCATCTTGAAATATTCTTTTCTTACCTTCTTGTAAAAGGCTTGCTTGATCTTTTTCTGATGGTTCTGTACTTTATCAAGGAGCTACTCCCTAGTCTGTTGTACTTCTACTAGCTATTGTATCCTTATGACCATATCATGTGGTTCTCCTTGTTGATCTTGAAGGAAATTTTCCATAGGAAAGTCAAGCTGAGTAGGAAAAACAAATTCAATCCCATATACAAGCTAAAAGGGGGAAATACCAAGTGATATCTTTGTAGTAACTCTATCAACCCTTAAGGCAAATTTCAGCTTTGAGTCCCATGCTTTCTTGTTGTCCTCTAGTAACTTCTTGATGTTCTTTACAAGGATCTTGTTAGAAGACTTTTCTAAACCATTGCCTTGGGGTTAATAAGGAGTAGAATGGACTAATGAGATCCCATACTTCTCACAAAACTTGACCAATGGTTCATCTTTGAAAGAGACAACATTGTCAGTAACAATCTTATTTGGACAACCAAATATTGACATGATATCCTTAAGAAAACCAATGATTACCTTGTGGGAGACACTCCTTGTAGGAATGGATTCTATCCACTTGGTGAAATAGTTAGTTGCAGTCAAGATCCACCGATGTTGACCACTTGATGATGTATGAATTTCCCCAATGAAGTCATGTCCCCACTGCTGAAAGGGGCCAAAAACTACCACAAGATTCATAGGAAAATATTTGAGCTACTGCTTTCCTGAAAACTTCTGACATTTTTCATAGGCTCTAATCTTTGCACAAACATTAGTAAGAAGGATAGGCCAAAAATAACCAGCTCTGAGGATATTATAAGCTTTGGTTCTCCAAAAATGATGACCCTCACACATGCTGTCATGAAAATCTGTCATGGTCTTTTGAGCCTCCCGTGGATATAAACATCTCAAGAGAGCCCCTAAAGGATCTTTGCAATACAATATGTGATCAATGAGACAATATGTGATCAATGAAACAATATATGATTACCTTCAGCTTCAAAGATCTTACCTTGTTCTTCTCCAAACCATCAGGAGGCAATAAATTTTGCAGAAAATAAATGATGTCTTTCTATCAAGTGCATTCCGCCAAGTTGGGAATGATATGAGAGCTTTTGACAAAAATATCATCTTGCTAATTTTCCGAGTTTAAGTTCATGAAATTAACCCCTAGTGCTTTTTAGTTTTATTCAACCATAAATCTATCTAAACCTTGGCCTTTCACCAACTTAGTGGGTTTCATTTCAAGGTCAAATTCCAAAATTTTGGCAATCCATTTGCTCCTCTTTCCATCTATGTCAGGATGAAAAAGTATTTCTTTCACAGAGGATGATGGGACATAGGCAATAATTTTGGAATGCAGAATGTATACTCTGAAGGATTTGAGGGATTTAACCAAAGCATGATCCTACTTTTATATAATATCATACCTCATCTCTGCATCCCTTAATTCCCTACTGAAAAAGTAATTAGGCTGCTCCAACCCCTCTATATTTTTCCGAAGAAGGACAACAACCAATGTGTCATATGAGGAAAAAAAGAATATCAAAAATTCTTTTGAATAATCAAGGCTAATGAGAACATGTGCTTCATTCAATGCTTTTTTGACTTGGTCAAAAGAATCATGATCTTCAACAATCCATTTCACCTCATTCCCCTTCCTAAGCATATATGTGATGTACTTAACCAATTCAAAAAAGTTAGAGATGAATCTTCTCAGAAATATTTTTTTATCCAAGAAAGAATGGAATTCCTTATTGGATCTAGGAAGAGACATATTCTGGATGGCATCTACTCTACTTGGACCAATTCTTACTCCTTCTACTGATACAACGTGTCCCAATAACTTGCCTTATTTCATAGCAAACAAAGACTTCTTAGGATTGAGAGAGAGACAAAACTTTCTACACTTCAGGAAGACCTTTTTCAAATGATGATAATGTTCCTTATCATATCTTGAGAACACTATAATTTTATCTAGATAGATGACCCCAATTTTTTCCTTCTCCTCAATAAAGGAAATATCCATTGTTCGCTAGAAGGTTACTCCTGTATTCATTAGTCCAAAGGGAATTTTATCATACATGAATATGCCCCAAGGAGTATTGAAGGTTGTCTTCTCTCTATATCCAGGTAGGATAGAGATATGATTGTAGCCTGAGAATCCATAAATCATAGACACCCTTGATGAGCCAATCACCCTCTGCAAAATATGCTCCATCTTTTGCAAGGGGTAATTATCTTTTTTGGAACTTCTGTTCAAATTTCTGAAATCAACATAAAGTCTAATTTCACCATTCTTCTTCCTCATAGGGACCAAGTTTTCCACCCACTCAGAGTACCTTAAAGGTATTTTGATCTTGGCATCAAGCAACTTTTTAACTTCCTTTTCCATAATAGGGAGAAACATGGTATTTATCTGTCTAAGTTTCTACCTAAATGGCTTGGTCTCCTCTTTCAAAGGGATCCTATATTCAATGATTCTTGTGTCATATGTTTATAGATATTCATATTTCCAGGAAAATACATCGACAAACTCCTTCAAAAGTTTAACATACTGATCCCTTTGCTCTTTAGATAAACTACTAGACAATTTCACATATTCTTGATTTTCCCTTGTACCTAGGTTGCATTTTGTCACATCAACATCTTCACTTGAAGCTTTAACCTCCACAACAAGATCATTTCTGTCAAACAATCTCTCCAAAGGAACTAGTCCTTTTGGAATATGGTTACTAGGAAATTGAACAATATTGTGGTATGCAATTTTATTGAGGAAAATATGAGCATGAGGGCTTTTGGTATCATCATGATCTTGATCAATATGAAGAGAAAAAAATTCTTCCACAGTTTCCAAAAATCTTTTGATCTCAAGGTCATCCCCAAAGACCTTCCAATGCTTGATAGTTTTAGGTATAGAGGGTATATACTTCACTTCCACATCATATTTGAGATTGGGGGGAAAAGGGATTTTAACATTACTTGCAGAAACAACCAAAGAATCTGCCATAATATTTTCTTCTCTTGGAATAAAAGAGATATTAAAAGCAAAGAAGAAATTATCAACAAGATCCCAAACTTCGTTTCTATAAGTCCTTAACCCGGGGTTTTTAGCTTGATACAAATTTTTAACTTAATGTACAATAAGTTCAACATATACAAACATTGCTAACTCTTCAATCTTCATATCTTTAACAGCCCTCAAACCCAAAACAAGAGCCTCATATTCTGCTACATTATTTGTGGTTTCAAATTCAAGTTTATAAGAAAAATATACGATCTCATGAGTTGGGGAAATAAATACCACTCCAAAACCAACACATTATTTATAAGAGGCTCCATCAAAAAACATATTCCATACAAGAGTATTTTGAGGAGGATCCTCACAAGTTCCAATAGACTATTTTCTAATTTCAATAGGTGATTGAGGAGCATCAGTGAGCTGTAAAATACTGGATCCTAAATCAATATCAACTGCAAAAAATGGGGTGGTTTGTAGGATTAGTGTCATCACCGATGATGTAATCTAGTTGTGATTCCCTCTAAAGTCTTATGTTCTCTCCTCAAAATACAAGAATGGTGGCATATGAAAGGTCCATCTACAAAGTTCCTCCTAGTCTTTTGATCCAAGATCTTGAAAAGAGCATCCCAAACTTGGGGGGACATCAACCGCCACAATATCCATGACCACACTCTTCATGGGAAATTGGAACAAGGTAACAACCAGTTCTTTGATTACCCCAAGGCACTTCACTTTTCTAGAATCAAATGAGTATAGGTCATGATAAGTTTTTGTAATTTCCAGACCAAGCTCACCCATGAAAGTTTTAGGAATGAGGCTATGAGATGCACCTGAGTCCATCAAGAAGTTGTGTAGAACGTTATCATGAATATTTAATGATGTGTATACAGGAGGAAAAGTGTCATCCCTATATTCTACCAAAGGTCCCAATATGACTGCTGGTTTTTCATCTTGAAGGTTCACTGAGTATGTGGATTTGGAAGAAGATTCATGCTACAACACCTTGGAAAGATATTTTTTAAACTCTTCATTTTTTATCAACTCTAAAAAGGGTACTGGGATGTTTATCTTTGGAATTTCATTCTCAAAGATGAAGGAAGAGGAAGATTTCAAAATATCCTTGATTTCTGGGACATGGGTCTTAACCATTGCTTGAGGGTTTTATTCCTCCTTTTCTTTGCTACTAGAAACCACAGCCTTAGCAAAATTTTCTATTTTGTTGGGGTGATCACATGTGTTAGGCTTCCCCTCCTTTTTTGACCTGAGGTTGTATTTATTTGAATTTTCTTTGGATTTTTCCCCTTTACTCAGTTCATTCAATTGGATATCCATAAGAGACTCTTCATATGCGGATTAAATTAAATGAGGGGATGGATAGGTATCACCTAGACAATAAATTTCTGGATCAGTTTCTTCATCCTCTCCTACTTCATCATCAACCAGGTTATTTTGGAGAGGGGCTTGGAATTTTTGATCATCCCTATACCTATTTCTTTGATCTCTTTGAAGGACATGAGGGTTATTGTTTGGTCTTCTGAAATTTACTCTATTATCAACATTATGTGTGTTTCTATAATTATGTTTTCCTTCAAGTTTCATCTTTTCCATTTCAGCAGAAAGTGATTTTACCAATTTTTTTAGTTCATCAACTTGAGGATTGACAATAGAGGAGTCAGAGGTTGAAGATTCAGCCCTACCTTTTCTCCTGTCTCTATCAGATTTTCCCCTAATATTGTCATCTACCAATATGTTAGATTCTACCTCCAAGGCTGCATCTTGGATATGAGCTAGAGAGGTAGATCTTCTTTATCTCAACTTGAGGAAAAAAGAATGGTCAAAAGCACTGACATAGGTGATATTGGAAGAAGTTTCCATGGGCTTAATTTCTGTGGGGATTTTGTTGTACATTTTATTAAATCTTTTTGAAAAATATGAAACAAATTCCCCTTCTTTCCTCTTGAGTGATCCAAACTCTGTGATATAATATAGGAAATATTTCTTATCTCCCCAATGCCTCAGAAAATCATCATCCAGAGCTTCAATTCCAACGATATATTCAAGATTTAAACCCGTAAACCATTTCCTAGCCTCACCATCAAGGCTCTGTATGAAAAAACTCATCCATACATCTTCATTCTCAATATTAAGATTATCAACATAGCTATAAAAGGCTGCAAGGTGTTCTTTTGCAGTTATGTCCTCCTCCCCTATAAAATTGGGCATGTACTTAAGGTAGTTTCCAACTGGGAGAGAATTGATAGGCTAAGGAAATAGAAGACAAGCATACCTAGAAGCTACTATAGAATCCATCCTATTTCTAGGAAGGTTAACACCTGCCATTGGATTAAAAATTCTAGGAGAACAAGGAGGAGATGGAGTCTTGACTGGTACAACTTCAGACTTGATTATGTGTGTCTTGGGAGAATAAGGAATGTAGGATGGAGAGTGTTATCACATATAGTTGTCAAGGACAACAGGTGTTCCAAGTTCATGGTCTACACAGGAAGTGTCCAAGCACAACATGCAGAGTAGCTCATTTTGGGTTTAAAATACAAACTGGAGGGCTCAGTATTGCGATGGTGGAGATCCCCTATGAGGAACATATTAGCAACACCTGAGTATTTAGAGTTTCAGAATTTCATGAATTATAGCACCATGAAAAACACCCGAAGCCCGAAGGCCTTGAGTAAGTCTCAACTATCCAATTCAAATGGACATGCAGCACCAGATATAGAGATCCAGAAGAAAGTGAAGGGGGGAAAAGCCTGAAGATACGAGGTAGCTCTCGATAGTTGATAGAGAAGGAAGAAGAAGGGTTGTCGATCTAGTTGAAGGGGTCAAAATCCTAAAGCAGGAGTAGAGTTGTTGATTGAAGTGGACGTGCGTCAATAGATCGACAACTTCGGGTAAAAAACACAGAAGGGAAGCGAGATTTGATATTTGATTTTCCTAGAGCCCGAAGACCCAAAAATCATCTTAGTCATCGATCAGTAGGAGCCATGCATCACTATATCCTTCACTCTGGGTAAAAGAAACATAAGACAAAGGAGGTTTGAGGTTTGAAAATTTTGAAGCCCGAATCACGAAGCAGATCTCGACCGTCGATTCGAAAAGGGAAGATCTGATCCATTGATCTGAAGAGGGAATATTTGAGCCATTGATCATAAATCCTCACCTAATATCACAAGATCGACGACCACAGTCTATTGCGATGTGATTGGGCGATAATTTTCTTGAGCGGTCTTGCAATTGAAACCATGGTTTGGAAAAAGTAATACGTGGAAAAAGGTGGTGGATTGTGGGCTCAAAAGTGGTGTGAACCCAAACCACCTTTGAGTGGCCCCACAATCAAATGTTTATATCCAATCCTATTTGAGAGCAGCGTGTGGCCACCACCTGGGAATTAAGCTGTG
Source organism: Picea engelmannii (assembly GCA_009831015.1). Classification (NCBI taxonomy): domain Eukaryota; kingdom Viridiplantae; phylum Streptophyta; class Pinopsida; order Pinales; family Pinaceae; genus Picea; species Picea engelmannii. The sequence goes on along the minus strand of ML785039.1, from coordinate 239,059 downwards.
TTTTAATCCCGAGAAACGACATTTAATGAAAATGGAGTTGGTTGTTGAAACCTCGACTCACTCAGTAATTAGAAAGTATGGAGGAGCCGACCGTGGAAAATAGAGCTATCAACCCGCGGTACCCCCATGGATGGATTCTTCTATAGACCCATGCCGATATGAGCTCATGTTTGAAAGAGGGATACTTGCATAGTATGACAGAAGACTGCTCAGACACAAAGTTTTGAATGTAGTGATCAGATCACTCTCCTGATAGTCGAGGACTATTTTGAGCATAAATAATTAGTTTTGATATTTTGTTATAGTCGTCAAATGGTTGAGAAGATCTCCCTATTTTGTAATGTTTTGATTCCAGGACTATTCTTTGGTTATGTATAAGATTTGAGACTTTCAGATTAATAGAAGTCAACCTCTTTTCATCTCTTTGTAAAAACTATGCTAAAACACTCGGGCATGGAGGATCCAGTAGAGGGTTGTTATGCTGTTGTAATGTAGGTTTGATTGCAATGGTATTGTGACCAGTTTTAGTTAGATTCCTTGTGATCTTTTTCCATCTTACACTGAATGGCTTGGGCATGGAGGATCTAATCGAGTTGTTGTAGCTGCATGGTGATGTAGGTTTGATCATTGTGCTATTGTGACTGTGTTGTTTGGACATATTTTAGTGTTTGAAGCTTGAACTTAAGAGTGATATTGAGTCTAAGTTTTTCTTCTCTAAGCTGCTTGAAGGCTTGATGCCCATAACATTCTTGTCCACCTTTGTTACTAAGTCTTCCCTCTTCTCACACTTAAACTCAATTCACTGACTGAAGTTAGTTGTGGCCCTCACTTTCCTATGCATTTCTTGTCCAGTTCTGTGTTGAACATCATTCATATATTGAGTTTTGTCCATTGACCTCAACTTATATAAAACCAACATCCACCAAAAAATATGATGGGTACCGGGCTTATCCTTCTGGAATCTGAGGGTGACTTTTAGTGCTAAAATTCTTGGTGCCGTTGCTGGGGAACAAATTGAATACTTTTCCCTGGGATAGAACGACAACGAGATTCTGATTTTGAAGGTGCACTGGACATCAGAACCATTGAAGATTGCAACTTTCACCTAGCGACTCCACAATCGAAGACTCCACTGGGGAGGATCCCATTGATAGAAAGATGACCATACTGAAGGGAAAGACTAGGTATCAGTTTATGAGATTTATTCATGAAATCCTATTCTTGTTTATCAACTCATTTCTCTATTTCCCTTCACATATAAAGAGGATTATCATCTGCTTTGTCTATTCATATGATAATAGGCCTTCCTTTATTTATGCATCCTTGGAAGAAGAAAACATGCCCTCTTCTTGTGTTGTAGATACCGATCTCATGTCTTCACCTCTGCCTATTCATAAAAGTGAGATCTGTATTGCATCTCCTCTTGAAATTGATCACCCTTGTAGCCTTGAGGAGGTTCAAAATAATTCACAGTCTTCTCAAATATCGTCACCCTCTATTATTCCTGCTGAGCCTTGCCATCAACTTGTTAATCCTTATGATCATCCCACTACTTTTCAAATTAAAATTAGAAATAAGTTGTTTAAACCTTTAAGGCTGCCACTTGACCTTCACCCTTATCCTCTTTATTCCTTTGAGTATCTTCCTCAATTTTCTGGGGAGGATCATATTACAGCCGAGAGGCACTTGGGGGCCTTTGAGAACTTTGTTGACCAGTTCGATATTGTTCATGAGGATGTTACCATGAGGTTGTTCTCACACTCTTTGTCTGGAGATGTTGCTGTGTGGTTTAGATGTCTGGAAGCCAGTTCTATTGGCTCCTAGACCGAGCTATGCCATGCATTTTTAAAGTGTTGGGGTGAGAACAAGTCCCTTGATCAATATTGGTTTGAGTTTAATGACTTGAGGAGAGGGGAAGAGGAAGCCTTGGTTGTCTTCAACAAGAGGTTTTACAATGTTTATCATAGTATGACTGTGGATATTAGACCCACAAAGACTGCTGCCATGGTGTACTATGCCATGGATCAACATTTAGACCTTGTCCTTCTCCTGAGAGAAAGGAAATCTTCATATTTAAGACAACTATTTGAAGATGCTGAAGAGGTCGAAGAGAACATCCAGGCTAGAAATGGAGTTTTTATGCAAGCATATCATGAAAAATTGCATGTACATAAGCAAGAAGACTGTTAGTATGTTTCAGATTTTGAGCAAGAAGACTGTCAATATGTTTCAGATTATGAGTAAGAAGACTGTCACTATGTTTCAGATTCTGAGAAAGAAGACAATGAGTATAATTTAGATCTGGAACAACAACACAGAGGTGGATGTGACTCATATTTGGAAATAGATCCTTCCATATTTGCAGATTCTATGGGTAGGAATGCATATCCATCTTATGATTAGTTTCTGGGAAATTTTGAGCATGTAGCAGTGGCTGATTGCATAGATAAATATATGTTATTAGATGATCATAGTTATGACATTTTAAATCCTGCTGCACCATTATATTATGATCATTCTTATGAAGAAGAGACTGCAACTATTGATGATCAAGAGTTGTTTTCAAAATAATAGGGAAGTATTTTATTTACAAGAAGAGAGGCATATACAGAGGAGCAACCTGGTCTTCTAAAGTAGCCAAGATTCTGTCACACGATTCATGATCCTATGGCTATATACATGGAGTCGTATGTTTCAAATTTTAAAAATTTATAAGACCTCACTATAAAGACTTTTCCTTTATTCATCGAGGAAAAACATTGTGTGTAAATCAGCCATCCGGGGCCTGCAGAAGACATTCAAGAGCATGATAAAGAGCAGATATTTCCCATTGTTCTTGTTTATGATGATTATGATTATGATCCTTGGGAGAGTCATGAAGAAGAAGAGGGAGAACCAAATGTGCAGTTCATATCCTGCCCAGAGCTTGCAAATGAGAAACCATCACCTATGATCAGTGAGCCTGCATCAATTGTTTGCTCACTCGTGCTTGCCAGAGACATTCAACCATGTGTGAGTAGCTGTATGACATAGCATGTTTTCTGTCGCCATCCCAGTGGATTTTTTCATTTTCTTTATGAACCTATAAGGGAGTACATGGAGTTGCATTTACTTCATGTCTTGGAGACGCTCAACTTTATCCTAACTTCAACATTGGGAGGAGAGATAAAAAGCATAATCATTTTGCTGTCACAGTTGCATTGTTTTTATTTGATCAGTGACAGAGTAAACAATTTTGTAGCTCGGGAGTTGCTCGAATGGATATGGTGGAAGTTTTCTTTCACCTGGCGCTTTGTAAAAATCAATTAGTCTAGGAATGTACATAAATAAGCTCCTCTTGGAGCCCATGTATTTTTTTGTTTTGTTTTTAGGATAGTGTGTTTGTCGGCCTTTAATCCTCAGTAGGATGTTTTTTGAGCATGACTCCATAGCCTAATGCAGAAAGCAACTGGAACTGCTTGTTCTTGGAAACTAGTAGGGAGCATGCCATCCCATGTGGAGCAAAATGCTATCACATATAGTTTTCAAGGGAAGCAGGTCATCCAAGTTCATGGTATGCACAAGAAGCATCCGAGCACAACATGCAAAGCAACTCATTTCGGGCTTAAAATACAAACCGGTGGGATCCGTTTTGCGACTGTGGAGATCCCCTATTAGGATCAGATTAGCGACACATGGGTATTCAGAGTTTCAGAATTGCATGAAGTTTAGCGCCATGAAAAACACCTAAATCCTGAAGGCCCAGATTAAGTATCAACTGTTTGATTCAAATGGACATGTAATACCAGATCTAGAGCTCCAGAGGAAAGCGAAGGGGTGAAAAGAACGAAGACCTAAAGTAACTTTTGATTGTTGATCAAGAAGGGAGAGGAAGGGCCATCGATCTGGTTGGAAGGGTCAAAATCCAAAAGCAGGAACAAAGCCATTGATTGAAGCAGATGCGTGTCTATAGATCGACAACTCTGAGTAAAAAACACAGAAGGTAAGCGAGATTTGATTTTTATTTTCCTGGAGCCCGGAGACCCAAAAAGTGTCTCAGCTATTGATCAGTAGGAGCCACACGTCACCAGATCCTTTTCTCTAGGTAAAAGCAACAAAATACAAAGGAGGTTCGAGGTTTGAAAATTCCGAAGCCCGAAACGCGAAGGAGATCTTAGTCGTCGATTCAAAAAGGGAAGATTCGATCCATTGATATGAAGAGGGAATATTTGAGCTGCTGATCGTAAATCCTCACCCAAGATCAAAATATCGACAACCACAATCCATTGTGGGGACACGACATGCTCAGGCGATAATTTTTTTGAGTGGTCTGACAATTGAAACCATGGTTTGGCAAAAGTAATATGTGGCAAAAGGTGGTGGATTGCAGGCTCAAAATCAGTGTGAACCCAAACCACCTTTGAGCGGCCCCACAATCACGTGTTTATATAACATCCTGTTTGAGAGTAGTGTGTGGATGCCCCCTGGGAATTAAGCCATGTTTCAATCCCAAGAAAAGGAAGTTAATGAAAATGGAGTTGGTTGTTGAAACCTCGACTCACTCATTAATTAAAAAGTATGGAGGAGCTAGCCGTGGAAAATAGATCCGTCAACTCGATGTACCCTCGTGAATGGATTCTCTTGCAGACCCATGTCGATATGAGCTTGCGTCTGAAAGAGGGATACATGCATAGTCTGCAAAAGACTTCTCAGACGCAAAGTTTTGAATGTAATGATTAGATCACTCTCTTGATAGTCGGGGATTGTTCTGAGTATAAATAAGTAGTTTTGATATTTTTTTATAGTCATCAAATGGTTGAACAAAGCTCCCTATTTTGTAATGTTTTGATGCCAGAACTGTTCTCTGGTTATGTAAAATATTTGAGACTTTCAAATTAATAGAAGTCAACCTCTTTTAATCTCTTTGTAAAAACTGTGCTAAAACACTCGAGTATGGAGGATCCAATTGAGGGTTGTTATGCTATTGTAATGTAGGTTTTATTGCAACGGTATCGTGACTAGTTTTATTCATCTTCCTTGTGATCATTTTCCCTATTACACTGAATGGCTCGGGCATGGAGGATCCAATCGAGTTGTTTTAGTTACATGGTGATGTAGGTTTGATCATTGTGCTGTTGTGACTGTGTTGTTTGGACATATTTCAGTGTCTGAAGCTTGAGATTAAGAGTGATGGCTTGATTCCCATAGTAGTCTTGTCCACCTTTCTTACTAAGTCTTCCCACTACTCACACTTAAACTCAATCCATTGACTGAAGTTAGTTGTGGCCCTCACTTCCCTGTGCATTTCTTGTCCAGTTCTGTGTTGAACATCATTCATATATTGAGTTTTGTCCATTGACCTCCACCCATATAAAACCAACATCCACCAAAAACTCTGATGGGTACTGGGCTTATCCTCCTGCAATTTGAGGGTGACTTTCAGTGCTAACAATGAGATTTAAGTTTTCACAAGGAGAGGATGATTCTTGGAAGAGGGTGGTGTAGGTTCCAAGGGAATTGAGTTTTCTTCTTCTTTTGTCACAACAAATTTAATGGAAGGAGGAGATTGACGTAGATGCCAACCCTATCGGCCCTCGAGTCGACAATCCACTACAAGATTGCTCTACTTCCTCTCCTTGAGTTGGATTGACTCTTTGATTCCTCTTCGAGGAATCCAATAAACACAAAATGAATTGAGCTCATGCGATCGAACACGAAACCTCAATTCCCACCTCCTTTTGACCAAACGATGTGGTTGTGTTTCTCATGATTTCGAGACCTCAGAGTTCGGGACTTCATGACTTTTCCTTCCAAATCTTCAACTCTTCACCTTCTGAGACCTGAACTACCGATGTGCCTAAGTGCTTGTCACAACTCACTACTCGCGAGTTCGTGAGTTGAAACTCCCAACTCTTTCTTCCAAATCTCACGATACTCGAAATACTGATACGGGCATGCTCCTTCTCTTGTCAGCGCCCTCCATGCATGACCACTGGCTATGCCTAACTCTAGCACTTTTCGCTTCTCACCGCTTCATGAGTTTCGATGTCGAACTCCCAGCTCTTATCTCGTGAATCCCTGAGATACGAGAGGTCAACGAGGTATTGACTTCTTTCAAAAAATGACACGTATCCACTTGTCTCTTCCACGGGCCCACCTCGCAAATTTTCCATGTGTCCCTTGTGCTATCTTCACACTTCACAATTTTTCTCCTCAAGCGATGCCTCCTTTGTATCCCCAACACCTGAAGTGCCGAGATCCTGAAATCATCAAAAAAATTATTACAACTCATGACTTTGGGACTTCTAGGATGGAAGTCACAACCTTCTATCCTCTGAAACACCAAAACGTCAAACCCCGATACACGTCATTGATAGCTAGCCCCAAACACAAGTTTCTTTGCCTCTTCGGGACTTCGCCTTTCGCGAATTCGTGAATCTCGCTGCAAGGCCTTCAGTTGTCCTTCTCACGAAACCTTGAAATTCTAAAATCCTTGGACTCTGGCACGTGTCCAAGTACTGGGCCCCACTACGAAACTTTCCACCTTGTTGAGGTTTCGGACTTCACAGTTTTGCGAATCCAAATGACGAAGTTTCAGTCTTTCCACCCATGAAACCTCAAAATGGAATTTCGTTAGTAGATCCAATGGTCCTTGTTGGTGTGAATCTATGGCCCTCTCTCTCCTGAGCTTCCGCTTGCAGAAAAACAACCACCATAACCTCCTTGCTCTTTTGTGAGATCTGACGGCTCACGAGATTTCTTGAATTCTCCATGAAGAATTTCGACCGTCCATTCTCCCTTTTGAGAACTAATGCAAATTTGATAAAGTGGTTTGCCACGGGACTTAACCGCCTGCAACACAACCTTGCGACACCTCCTTTCAACACCTCAAGGCATCATCCTTCTATGCTTTTCTTCGACAACTGCGAATACTCTATCCCTCCTGAGCTTTCTCCAACTCCTAGTCTTAAAGAAGATTCCTGCACACACTCCTTGCGGCATATCCTTTAATTACTTTAAAGAATTGAAGTCTTTCGACACTGCGCACTCCCTGCAGCAGTAGTCCTTCAAAAATCTCTCAGGTTCACAAACTATGAGACTTTACTTGGCCTATGTACGCCTTGCACAACTCCTGTGCCCAACTTGCACTTCTGCGGGAATGAGAACAATTGTTAACCCTCCTGAGCTTTCAGAGATAAAACTATGAACTCTTGTCAAAGCACTCCTTGCAGACAAATTCACTGCACTCCTGCAAGAACTCTTGCTCAGATAGAGAAACATTTGAAACTCATTCCTTACTTTCTCTCAGACTTCTAACACAAAGCATGAGATCATATACACATCATATAAAGAAAATGTATAACAGAAGTAAACATCCATGAGCATAACATTCAACAATGCATACACAGAGAATATCACAACACCATGAATCAGAATCAAAGATTTTTGTATTAATCCAGAACCTCTGTACATGGAATTCTTCTACACATCTCTCTGCTTCTTCTCTATGCTCTATGCTCTCATCTTCACACACTAATAATACAACTATACAATGAGGGTGTCTATATCCTGTTTCCCTCTTGCACTCTAACTGTCTAATCTAAGAATTAAATTCTATCTACTTACATTCATTACACATAAAGGCTCCTATCTAATATGGATGAGAGTGGGTCGCTCAAGGTCCTTTTACAATAATACAAGCATGATTCCACTTAATGACTTCATTAATATTTCAAAACATTTTCAAAAAATGTGCTCGGTGCTTTTCAAGCTGTGTCTTATCTCCACGTTGGCTCGCTGTTGGCTATGCTTACACGCCCTTGCGATGCTCCTGCATCATACTCCCTCGCTTGAAAATTTTCATGGTCTCCTGTCCATGAGCTCCCGCATGGTCTGTCCATGCTTCTGTATTTCGGCTTCATTCTCCCAGCTGGCATCTTCAACTGGATGGCCCTTCCACTTGACCAAGTATTCAAAGTATTGCTTTTGCCTGGTCCTCTTACCAACTCTTTTGTCTAGTATGCGCTCCATCTGCGACTTTTCTGCAACTGGCATTTGTTTTATCCACTGAACCTCTAGCTGTTCATTTCCTGCTTCTGCTTCCTCAGCTTTATAAGGGTACAAATATGAGACATTGAATATCTAAGAAATTCTGATTCCATTAGGTAATTCAATCTCATATGCATTCGCCCCAAATTTCTTCAAGACCTTACATGGTCCGATCTTCTTCATCTTGAGTTTATGATATGTTCCCCTTGGGAACCTTTGCTTTCTCAAATGTGCAAGGATCAAATTGCCAACTTTAAACTGAAGTTCTCTATTGGGTTGATCTACCCTGCATTTATATTTTTGGCTTGAATGTTGCAATCGCTCCTTCACCTGGCTGTGAAGCTCCTTCATTGCTTCTACGAAATCTTCTGCACTAGCACTCTTAGTCGCAATCTGTTTTGAATATCTCAACTCATAAATTCCTCTTGGCTACATGCCATAGACAATATGAAATGGACTCTGTCCTATGCTCCTATTAATTGAATCATTATAAGAAAATTCCTCTTGTGGTAGAATATTGTCCCACTGACTGTGGTGCTCTGTCACCAAACTCCTCAACAAGTCTCCCAAACTTCTATTCACGAATTCTGTTTGTCCATCTGTCTAAGGATGATAATATGAACTAAACGACAAGTTTGTTCCCAGCTTCTTCCATAAGGTTCTCTAAAAGTTTCCTATGAACTTAGTGTCTCGATCCTAAACTATGCTCCTTGGCAAGCCGTGAAGTTGAATGACTTCTTTGAAAAATAGGTTCGCAATGTGAGTTGCGTCACTGGTTTTCTGACATGGAATGAAATGTGCCATTTTGAAAAATCTATCCACCACCACAAATATTGAGTCAAACCCTCTTTGTGTTCTTGGCAACCCTAATATGAAGTCCATGCTGACTGCATCCCACGACCTCTCAGGTATGGGAAATGGTTGATATAAACTTGCACTCTGCCTCTTTCCTTTTGAATGTTGAAAAATTCTACATCTTTCCACAAATATTTTGACGTCTGCTCACAATACTGGCCAAAAATATGACTCATTCAACTTTGCGAATGTCTTGTCATGACCGAAATGCCCAGCCAATCCTCCACTGTGTTTCTCCTTCAACAAATTCTCCCTCATGGAGCATTTTGGAATACAAAGTTGATTACCTTTAAATAGTAATCCTTCCTGGATCATGTATTCTACCCATTGGCTTCTATCCCTGAGAATTGGATTCTCAGCTGCTTCATATGCCTCTTTAAAATCTAGATCATCTTGATACATCTCCTTGAGATCATCAAAACCCAACGTTTTGACCCTGAACTCCTGCAATAGCAAACACTTCCTGCTCAAAGAATCAACAACTTTGTTAGCAGTACCAGAAATATGTTTAATCACAAAAGTGAAAATTTTCATATATTCAACCCATTTTACATGTCTTTGATTCAACTTCTCCTGTTGAGTCACAAATTGCAATGCATGATTACCACTATACAAGACAAACTCCTTAGGAATTAAGTAATGTCTCCATTTCTTCAATGCCTGAATAATAACATAGAATTCCTTACCATACGTGGAGTATTTGACTTTGGCTTCGTTCAACTTCTCTCTGAAGTATGCTATCGGCTTGTCTTCTTGACTCAAAACTGCCCCTAAGTATGCTATCGGCCTATCTTCTTGACTCAAAACTGCCCCTATTGCAAATCCACTTGCATCACATTTTACTTGAAATGTCTTGTTGAAATCAGGCAACACCAGAATTGGTTGTTCCGTAATTTTCCTCTTCAACAGATTAAAACTCTTCTCTGCTTCTTCTGTCCAGTGAAAATATTTGTGTCTCTTCTTCACTGTGTCCATCATTGGTGCACTAATTCCACTGAAATTCCTGATGAACTTCTGGTAGAAACTAGCCAATCCATGAAAACTTCTCACCTCAAATATACTCTTTGGTGATGGCCAATTCTTAATCACCTCCACCTTATCTGGATCCATCCTCAACTTATCTGCAGAAATAACAAACCCCAAATAAATGAGCTCTGTCTTCATGAATGAGTATTTATTCATGTTTATTAGTAGCTTCTCCTGTTGTAGCCTCTGCATCACTGTAGCCAAATGTTTCAGATGCTTTGCCTTTGTTTTACTGAAAATCAGTATGTCATCAAGATACATAATGACAAATTTTCCGATGAACTCCTTCAGGACTTCGTTCATCAACCTCATGAAAGTACTCGGTGCGTTTGTTAAACCAAATGGCATGACAAGCCATTCGTATAACCCTTCATTGGTTTTGAATGTTGTCTTCCATTCATCTCCTTCTCTCATGCGAATTTGATGATAAACACTCTTCAAATCAATCTTCCAAAAAAAATTTGCTCCACTCAAGCAATCCATCAAATCATCCATCCTTGGAAATGGAAATCTGTACCTGATGGTTATCTTGTTGATCACTCTTGAGTCAATACACATCCTCTAGCCTCCGTCTTTCTTCGGATTGAGCACTTTCGAAACAACACATGGACTCAAGATTTCTCTCACCAACCCCTTGTCCATTAAATCTTGGACCTGTCTTTTGACTTCTTCATTCTCCTGCGGCGTCAATTTGTATGCTTCTTTGTTTGGTAAACTAGCTCTAGGTATGAGATCAATATGATGACTCACACTTCTGATCAGTGGAAATGAATGAGGTACTTCGTCCACTACTATGTCAGTGAACTCTTCTAGCAGTTTCTGAACCTCTTCTGGTAAATCATCTACCCTTGTGCTAGTTAAAACAATCTCCGGCTTCCTGACCACAATGAATTGCAGTTCCTCCTTCTTCTTAACCTCTGTAAGAAGTTCCTTCCCACTCATGAGAAGTACAGTGTTACTTACTTCAGGCTTCACCTCTTTATCCTTAATCGGCAACAACATGTGAGTTCTCCCATTCTTCTCTAGTGTGTAAGTGTTCATTCTCCCATCATGAATCACATTCCTATCATATTTCCACAGTCTACCCAACAATAGATGACAAACATCCATAGGAATAACATCACAATGTATTTCATCTTTATATCCTCCTATTTTAAACTCAACTAAACATTGCTTAGTGACATTTACCTGATGTCCTTTTTGCAACCACGAAACTCTGTATGGGCTTGGATGATCAATCGTCTCCAGCTCCAGTTTTTCTACCATCTATGTAGAAACGATATTATCTGTGCTGCCACTGTCTACAATAACTTTACATTTCCAGTCTTTGGCTTTGCACGCAGTCCGAAAAACTCTATTTCTTTGGATTGAACTCTCCACCTCCTTCTTTGGTGTCAAAAGAGATTTTCGCATCATCAATGATCTTCCGCCTTCAACATCCTCTGCCTCAAAATTTCTCCTTTATGCTTCGGCAATGTGAGTCTCTCCTTCCTTTTTCTTCTTGTCTGGACAATTCATAAGACTTGTGTCCAACTTTTCCACATGTGAAGCATTTTATCACTCCACTTCTTCCTCTTCCTCTACCTCTAGTATGAGGAAAAATGTTGTTATCAGCATACTCTCCTCTCTAATTATCATACTACCTTCTTTGTCCAACATATTTCCCTTTCTGTGAGCTTCCACCTCTCTCAATCTAAGGTTAAGGTTTCTTCCAGTCTTCCTTAGGCTTCTGACTTCTATCTTGGACAACTAATTTGCCCCTAGCTTGACTTCTGCCTCGACCTCTTTGACCTTATTTTCGGCTCAGCTTCTTTTCCACCTTTAGAGACATTTGATAAGCATATTCCACCATTTGGATGGTCATCATGCTCATCTCATCCTGAATTTCATATCTCAGGCCATTCATATACCTGGCAACCTTTTCATCATTACTTTCACAATGACCCGCTCTGATGTTTAGCCTGTAGAACTCTTCAGTGTACTCCTTCACTGTCATCAGCTTCTGTCTCAAGTTCAGCATCCTTCAAAACAGAGAAATCTAGTAATCTCTGGGAATGAATTTCTCTTTCATCTTTGCAATCATCCTATCCCAACTCTTGATTTTCTGCTTACCTTGGCAGCGTCTGTCAGCTTGCAGTTCATCCCACCACAATGTTGCATGTCCTTTAAGTCTCGTGACAACATGTTTAACCTTCTTGTCTTATTTGACATCTTCATAGTCAAAATATGTGTCCAGATCTCTAATATAGTCTAGAAGCTCTTTAGCATCCAAGTTTCCCTCATAAACGGGAATGTCCATTTTGGCTCTTGCACCCATTCTTGCAACAACTCTAAGAGAGCGTTCATTTTCTGCATCTTTTGCTGTGACTTATTCTTCTCCATGTCCAGCTTCATCTTCGCTTTGGGACTCACTGACATCTCCAATATCAGCTGTGTGCCTCTGCTTTATTTCCATGTCCATGACTCTGGTGCATAGGTCATGTATATCTCTTTCCACGACTGGATTTGGCACCTGTCTACCTCTTTCTCTTGACACCTCCCTATCCTCTGGCAGATTGGGTGTTTGTCTGTCCCTTCTCCTCAGCGGCATGACTGGAATTCCTTCTCGCTTTTCCTGCCTGAAATATACAAACAAGAATCAAGCTTTGATACCAGTTGACGCAGACACCGACCCTATCGGCCCTCGGGTCAACAATCTGCTACAGGATCGCTCTACTTCCTCTCCTTGAGTTGGATTGACTCTTCGATTCCTCTTTGGGGAATCCAATAAACATAAAATGATGCTTCTCCATGGGTCCTTGCGAATTGATCTCACGTGATTGAACATGAAACCTCAATTCCCTCCTCCTTTTGACCAAACGATGTGGTTGTGTTTCGTACGATTTTGGGACCTCAGAGTTCGCGACTTCATGACTTTTCCTTCCAAATCTTCAACTCTTCACCTTTCAAGACCCGAACTCCCGATGTGCCTAAGTGCTTGTCACAACTTGCTAATCGCGATTTTGTGAGTTGAAACTCCCAACTCTTGCTTCCAAATCTCGCAATACTCGAAATACTGATACTGGCGCACTCCTTTTCTTGTCATTTCCCTTTGTGCATGACCACCATTTAGGCCTAACTCTATCACTTTTCACTTCTTGCCACTTCGTGAGTTTCGATGTCGAACTCCTGGCTCTTACCTCACAAATCCCTGAGACACGAGAGGTCAATGGGGTATTGACTTCTTTCAATAGATGACACACGTCCACTCATCTCTTCCATGGGCCCACCTTGCGATTCTACCATGTGTCCCTTGTGCTATCTTCGCACTTTGCGATTTCGCTCCTCAAGCGATGCCTCCTTGGTATCCCCAACACCCGAAGTGCCGAGATCCTGAACTCGTCAGCAACCTTATCACAACTCGCGACTTCGAGACTTCTGGGATGAAAGTCGCAACCTTCTATCCTTCGAAACGCTGAAATGCCAAACCTCGATACACGTCATTGATAGTTGGCCCCACACACACATTTCTTCGCCCCTTCAGGACTTTGCCTTTCGCGACTTCGCAAATCTTTCTACAAGGCCTTTGGTTCTCCTGCTCACAAAACCTCGAAATGCCGAAATGCTTGGACTCTGTCATGTGTCCAAGTACTGGGCCCCACTACGAAAATTTCCACCTTGTCGGGGTTTTGAACTTCACAGTTTCGCGAATCCAAATGACGAAGTTTCGGTCTTTCCACCCACGAAACCCTGAAATGGAATTTCGCGAGTAGATCAAATGATCCTTGTTGGTGTGAATCTACAACCCTCTCTCTCCTGATCTTCCACTTGTAGAAAAATGACCACTGTAACCTCCTTTCTCCTTTGCAAGATCTGACAGCTCACAGGATTTCGCGAATTCTCCACGAAGAATTCCGACCGTCCATTCTCCCTTTTGAGAACTTCTGCAAATTTGATAAAGTGGTTTGCCACATGACTTAACCTCCTGTGACACAACCTTGCAATGCCTCCTTTCAACATCTCAAGGCATCAACCTTCTGTGATTTTCTTCGACAACTGCGAAGACTCTATCCCTCCTGAGATTTCTCCAACTCCTAGTCTTAAAGAAGATTCCTGCACACACTCCTTGTAGAAAATCCTTCAATTACTTTAAAGAATTGAAGTCCTTCGACTCTGTGCACTCCCTGCAGCAGTAGTCCTTCAAAAATATCTCAGGTTCGCAAAATCTGAGACTTTACTCGGCCTACATATGCCTTGCACAACTCCTGTGCCCAACTTGCACTTCTGTGGGAATGAGAACAATTGTTAACCCTCCTGAGCTTTCAAAGATAAAACTCTGAACTCTTTTCAACGCACTCCTTGTGGACAAATTTACTGCACTCCTACAAGAACTCTTGCTCAGATAGAGAAACAATTGAAACTCATTCCGTACTTTCTTTCAGACTTCTAACACAAAGCATGAAATCATATACATAGCATATAAATCAAATGTATAATAGAAGCAAAAATCCATGAGCATAAAATTCAACAATGCATACACAGAGAATATCACAACACCATGAATCTGAATCAAAGCTTTTTGTATTAATCTAGAACCTCTGTACATGGAATTCTTCTACACAACTCTGTTTCTTCTCTATGCTCTATGCTCTCATCTTCACACACTAATAATGCAACTATACAATGAGGGTGTCTATATCCCATTTCCCTCTTGCGCTCTAACTATCTAATCTAAGCATTAAATTCTATCTACTTACATCCATTACACATAAAGGATCCTATCTACTATGGACGAGAGTGGGTTTCTCAAGGTCTTTTTACAATAATACAAGCATGCCTCCACTTAATGACTTCATTAATATTTCAAAACATTTTCAAAAAATGTGCTCGGTGCTTTTCCAGTTGTCTCTTATCTTTGCTCTGGCTCACTGTTGGCTATTCTTGCACGCCCTTGTGATGCTCCTACATCAGAGATGGAGAACCCAAGGTAGAAAAATCTTCTAAGCTCTCAAGTCTAAACCAACTTACAACATCAGGAGAGAAAGAACTTCAAAAATTTCTTCTTTCAATTTGGGATAAAACAAAGAGTATTCTATAGGGAAATCTTTAAAATCCAAATTTCTATAAATTTCAACAGAGGGTAAAAGAGGAGTACTAGATATAGCTACTGGTGTATTAAAAGTGGAATCAGGAAAATGACCAGTGGTACCTGGTACAATAACTGAAAATCCTTCTTGATAATTTTCTCTGGGTCAACTTCAGGTGTATCCATAGGTAGATGTGGAGTAGACCTCATGTGTCTTCCTTTGGGAGCCACAACTAAAACAATGGAGTCACCAGGTGCAATCTTCAATATTCAATGTACTGATTTCTAATGCACCTTCAAAATCAATATTTCTTTGTCATTCAATCCCAGAGAAACATTTTCAATCTGTTCCCCGTAAACGATGCCAAGAATGTTAGCATTGAGATTCACCCTTATATTTCTAGAGGATAAGCCCAATACTCATCAAATAGTTTTGCAATGGTAATTTTATGATAGAGTGTCAAATGGACAAAACGTAGAATAACAATGTTCAAAAACATAAATTTCTAGGCAAGAATGCATAAGAAAGTGAGGTCTTGGTTAACTTCAGTCAGTGATTAAAAGATAAGTGTGGATAAATGGAAGACATGAGAAGGATGAATAACTCTACTATTATCATCAAGCCTTATTAGCAAACAAATGAATAAAAAGCTCAGACACAAGAACTTCTTGATCTAAACTTTAAAACACTGATAACAATTACAACAACATCACAATCAAGCATACATTTTAACAAAAATATAATATCTCAATTGAATCATTCAATAATTAGGAAATCTGAGTAAGAAAGAAGAAATATAATGGAAAAGGAAGTTGACTTCTATTAGGAAAAATTTCTCATATCTCATACATAAAAACCAGAGTTTGGCTCTGTTACATCAAAACATTACATCAGGGAGTCTATGATCAAGCATTCGAACCTCAAAATGTACTTCTATTGATTCATTTATAGTATGAAAAATGAGTGACAACATACAATTCGAGCTGGATCCTCTAACATAGGATTATTCCACTTAAAACTGGAAATATTACATCTGTACAAGTCGAATAAACAAACTGCTAAAAATAGGGAAAATGTTGGCAAAAACCCTAACACCATAATCTTTGCATAGTGAGTTGTTCCTTGAGTGCATCTCCTTCATTTCCATGTGTCCACCAACTTCAAATAACCTTCAAGCATTTGTGCTAATCTCCATTTTCCACCTGGTGACCGTTGATTCCCTCAAAACCCATCAAAACTAGAATTGGCAGCGAACCCTTAAGTGCTGACTGTATCAACCAGTTCGTAGCAGATTTCACAATGAATTCCGTAGAAGATTCTGTAACAAGGTTACATTTTTTGTCTGTCTAGGTCATTTCGCAACGGATTTCGCAGTGATTACAAAACTTCTATATGGCATGGATCATTTCCCAGTGCATTTCGTAGCGAACCTGCAACTTTGACTATGTAGATCATTTTGCAGTGCCAGACACTATGAAATGTCCCATAGCTTTCTGTGTTATGCAGTTTGAGCAAAAAATACACAAAATCCTTAGAAAAAGGTGTATAATCTTGTAGATGCCTCCTAATTAAGTATAATCATGATACTCTCACAAAAACTTCAAAATGAAAGGATGATCATCATCAAAATTGAGGGTCTTTCATCCATTCCATCTCATCTCCTTAGCCTAGTAATTCTCCTGGTTGCAGCTTGAGCTAGCACATTAAGATTTATTTGAGATAACTCATCTGTGAAGGGATGTGATCTGAGATTGTAAGTCTTTATTATTCATGTATAGATTTCTAAGTTGCCTATGAAAGGGAAAAAATCTCTTTGCTGTAAATTTGGCTAGATCAATGGTTTCCTTGTACATATCCATAAGGTATTTCAACTTTTTCCTCTTAGACAAACCTTCTTCCTTCAGGAGAGAAACCTCCTTTATGGCATCTCTGAGTTGTCTGATCAATCTTTTGAAGGTAGGGTTATCAGGGGGAGTAGTTATGTCTATGAATTCAATGTGTTTTTCAATAGCCTCAATTTCACCCTTGTCCTTCCTCTTGACAGGAGCTTCTGCTATGACCTGTTTTTCAATAGCTTCCTTCTTGGATGGTGACCTAGTGAAGGGCCTCCTAGATCTAGTCTCAACTGCAGCAGTAGGTGAGGGAAAGAGTAAATTTATCCCTTTTTTTCCTGTGGTTTTTACTGAGGGAATTTCTTCTAGTTCTGGAGCAGGTTGGCATGAAAATTCCCTCTGTGGAGAGTGATGAGCTCCTCCTCCTTGTTAATGTTGTTCCTTAGGAGCCTCATTATCTTTGGCAATGTATTTTCCCTTTTTATTTTTACTTGTTTTTGTGTGAACAACACTTTCATCTTGCAAAGGGCTCTGCACCTTATATTGAGGAGTGGGAGATACATTTAATTGCAGATGTGTAGAGGAAATGAATTTCGCCCAAGCTATGTTTATTTTCTTCAACTCCTACATCACGAACATCCTAATGAACCCTGAGTTTAAAACACTTGTGTCCATAGCCTTGGACTTGGCTTGGACCCTATTATCCATTTTCCCCATACTCCTAAACAAATAGAAAGCGATGTCCATTAGATATTTTCCTGTGAAGTGCATCAAAAGTATATTGTGATATTGGTTAAACATATTGAATCTTCCCTCACAGGTAAAATATATTTGTATCACCTTTAACATATTGTCAAATCCCTCAACCAAGTGGCTCCTAAGCACCCCCCTTAGATAGTTTATCTCTCTGATGTTATGGTTTGAGGAATTCTTTAGAGAAGGATGCATTAAGAGTCATGGATTTAAACCATATTTCACCAGTGTTGGGTACCTCAGTGGATGCCACAATGGTGGCCTCAGATACCTCCATTTCAAGGGTTCCCACCTTGGTTTTAGTTCCATCAAAATTTAAGGAAAACTCTGTGGCTACCTCAGGGTGTCCCCTCTGCATATTCTAATATAAATTTAAATATCCAACCCTCTGGAAGATCTCTCTGATCAGAGGTTCAACATAAAACAACTACATGTCACAAGGCTCTGTCCTGACTACACTCCCACCCTTGTGAGACTTATTTTGCTGAGGTGTATCCATTTTCTATTAACATGAGGAAAAACACTACAATAATTTGAGAGATATGAGAGGCCAACCAAGGACAAAGGTCTTAGGGTTTTAATGATGGTATTTTCAAAGCTGGATTCAATGTAAGGCTTCAATGTTTTCCTGTCTATTGACTACTGAACTTATGGAAGGGAAACTAATGGATAAGAAGGAATACAACTCTTCAGGAAACATATATGCAAGGAAGAAGAAATTGTCAAGGTTTTAAGCTAACATTTCACCACCATTTTCAAGGTCATCACCACTTAAATCAACAAGGTTCTTTAAACTTTCAACATATATAGATTTTAGTGTTGGAATAACAAGTTAAAATCTAAAGGAATTCAGTTGATATAGGCCATGCAATCAGAGGATAACAATGCTGAGTTTTATGCATAGGTTCACAATGCTTGAACAAGGGATTTGTAGTGCAATTTGTAGAAGATTTCACAATATAACAAAAAGGGACAAGCAAGAGATAGGTACAATGGCTATGAGAACAAGATTTGCTCAATTGTGATAGAAGAGGCTGAAAATACTGTAGATAAGCTGAGAATTTGGTGATATCAAAGGTAAAGGGGTAGGTTTGGAATGTAGATCCTCAATTTGTAGTGCCTAAGAAGAGAAACATAAGACTAACTTTAATCTGATCTTCAACAGATCTTAGAAACTTCAAGGAGTACCTGGACACTGTGGCTTGAGAGTAGATATGACTTAGATTGCATGAAATCATATGCAATAGCTCTAACCTCCAATTCCCCTATGCCAACCAATCTGTAGCATATTCTGTAATGCCTGTCTGAACTTAGGTGGTTATGCAGTGACGAACTAGGAGCAAAATTCAAATCTTGAGAAAACAGTTAGACAACCTTAAATGAGTAAATCTCAAATTATTTCCTTTAAAACATGGATGCTGAAATCAATGATATCGGCTGACACAAGCCTCATAAGTGAAATAATGGTAATGAGGGAGGATGTACTCAAGATGCACTATGAAATGTCCTATAGAGTTGGCAACATCCTAAAAAAAATTGATTTGACCTTCTAACATGTAGAGGGACATAGTGGAGGGGTTTAAGTGCATAGTGGAGGTAGTGACATGTCAGACTAGTAGTGGAATAAGGGTGATGGTGATGGATGTCTAATCATGTGATGATATGAAGGTATAAACCAAAGAGAATGAACCAAAGGTATAAAACAAAGGTATGGGCCAACATTCAACCTTACATTTATTTTTTGCTAAGACCTAAGAAAACCATAAGGAGAAAATAAAAAGTAAAACTTTAAACAAGACTAAGGATAAAAATTAAAAACCCGAGGATGATTTTGACCCATAAAAAATTCATGTGATAACACAACCAAATTCAGATTAAACCTGAGGATCAACATAAGACGAGATTTATTTGTTCTTGGGGTACATTCGCATACCGAAAAATGTGTTTCATCCTTAAAAACATTGGAGCAACCTTCCAACGATCCATGACCTTTGATTTTCATGATCTAAAGCATATAGTCAAAGCTTATCTTGACAATATCACTATTCACTCTTGCAACATAGTAGATCACTCTACCCACCTTCATCTAGTCTTTGAAAGATGCCACTATTATCACATCTGTTTGAACCCTTGTTGAGACTTTAAATTGACATCCCCACTACCCTATCATACTCCTCATTTATACCTTTTTGGCCTACCTAAGCTTGGATAAATGACAAAGAACACTACCATTAGCCATTGATGAGGTCATAAGGTAAAGTATAATTGAATTCATGCATTTTGTGGTTTATTGAGCTAGGAGAATCAATGTTTTAAGTTGCCACGTGTAACCTTTGACCTCTAGATGAGTCCAACATTTTTGTGTCAGCTCAGCGATCCAGTACTTATGCACTAGATTGTCACTGTCTGAATCCGGTACCAAGCACACCTTCCATTCAGATCTGGTACCAAATTATTCACTCTCGTGATCCGGTACCAACGGCCACAGACTATTCTAGTCTGGTACCAACCACTTGCGTATTGTTCGGATCCAGTACCATTTACTGAATCTCACTTGTCACGATCCAGTACCAATACATGAAGCATAATATACCAAGTTTAGCTCCAGATCGTGACCAAGATAATTGTTGGATGTTTGTTGAATCATCAAAACTACAACAAGGCTATGTTAAGATAGTTTGTTTTTTCTTCATCCTCATACACTTCATGTCATGAGGATGAAGCTTAAAATATGTAACCAAATATGTAAATTTGGCAATTGACTGATCTGCTAAAGATTTCACCTCCTTGTGTTTCATGACTAAGACTGCTTAAATAGTCATGGCAAGGATGGTGGATGTAGTAGAGAATTAGCATAACACAACATATGAAGCAACGTTACATATTATAGACCATATTCTGAGTTGAATTTTAATAGAAGGATGTCATTTATCTCCATGTCTTGATCATTTATGAATGAATGTGAGTTGAGTTGTTAGCATAGTTTGATTCTATGTTTTGAAGTTTGAGTAAGAGTAATGTGTGGATTGAAAGCAAGTTTACTGTAGACTCTAGTCGCTGACCCGTGGAAGTGACAAGGGCCCACCACCCAACAAAGGTCAACATCCTTATAGATTAGTGTTAGTAGTTGATTTCAATAGTATAGATGTTTGACTAGCTGAAGCTTTGATCCTTTCAGATGATAGAAATATAGTTCAGTTTAGAGTTTCAATTATATGATTGTTTAGAGATCTTTACTTACTCTATTTTGAATATGGTCTCTATGTTTTATGGATCTGATTTTGTTTCATGGATATGAATGTTGGCAGCAATAGTCAGACATATTTGAAGGAGAGCTAGTGAAGTTCACAACAACACATTGTGAACCACAACATACTCAGTATATTGACTATTGAACTACCCATGCTATGTCTTGATGATTGATGTGTGATTTCCCTTTCAGAAGTGTGATTGCATAGTTAAATTTATTGGTCCGATAGTAGAGTTGATTTGTCAAAATAACTCCATCTGATACTTGCATGTGACATAATGGAGTAGATAGCCTCTCTGTGAAAGACAACCAAAGTGTGTTTCAGTTTGCTAGCTTGCTTTGTTTCCAACATGCATAAATTAGAATAGTTCTATGCTCATGACATTAAAATTACCTTTCTTACTAGTGTCTTCTAACTCTATTGATTACGAATCCCTGATTGATAATTAGTGAGTGCATTATACTAATCATATAAGTAGCACAACATTTTGGCACTGTTGTCGGGGAGTTGCAAATGATAGGAAGTGATTTTTTAGCTTAGATTGTTTGCATAGTTTTTGAATGATTTTAAAGGCTTCTTGAGGGAGGAGGATAAAATGTTTAAGACATGAGCGAAGAGCCACGTAGCCACTAGAGTGGGGTTCTCCGAAAGCTAGGTCTCCTTCTTACCTTCTAGATAGAATTAGGAATTTCAATTCAGTTAAGAATCAAATTTCCATTTTATGCATAGATTTAGAGATAATAAAGGTATATTTGTAAGATCTAAAGATTCAAAAACAAGCCCCCCCACTAATCCAACTAATACTGGTGCAGGAAAAATTCCAATAGGAGAAATTTCAAGGGGAGCCAGTGAGGCTCCAGAAGAACCTAAAATGGAAGAATCAATATGGGGCAAACAAGATGTGAGTCTGTTGAAGGAGACATAGAAAACCCAGTTTCTGAACCATCCATCACTGGAGGAGGAACACCTAGTGAAATGGAAAAAGAAGAAGGAAATGCAGCCACTGAAACTGAGACCTTTGGGTTTCCAATCTTGGATATTTCTAGAAACATCATCATGAAAAACATCCCACTATCATCGTTACCCACTTTCAGAGGTATGTCAACTGAATATCCAGACTTATTTTTATTCGAGTTTGACATATTATGTAGAAGCTATAACTACTCAGACAATGCCCAGAAACTTAAACTCTTCCCTGCCACAATGAAAGATTTAGCCTTAAGATGGTTCATGAGCTTAGGAGAAAATACAATTCTCTCTTAGGATCAGATGAAAGATACATTCTTACGGAAATACCAAGACTATTGTAAGCATAATGCTAAACATGACATTTTTAAAATGCAACAAACAGAAGATGAAAGCCCCAAAGACTACTTAGAAAGGTTCTTATACAACTACCAGAAATCAAAATTATTCACCACAAACCCAGCTATAGCAAGAACTATATTTTTGAAAGGAATTACAGATGACTGCATAGAAGTTTTAAACTTGTTAAGTTCAGGAGATGTGCACCAAAATCCTTTTTTAGAGTTCGCAGATTACTGTAGAAGATACTCAAGAGGACTAGCTATAATAGGCAAAGCACGAAGAGATTCTTTTAGCATAAATACAAGACAAATCTCAGGGACTGTCACCAGAATTGAGTTAGGAAACTTACTAGAGAACTTTAAAACAAACATCTTGAGCACAATCAACAACCAATTAGATACCCTAAAATTGAAAAAGAAACAAGAAGAAGAGGTTGTTTTAGTAATTTTTTGTGCTAGATGTCAAAAGAAGCACAGTGAGAAAGAATGCCCATTAAATGTCATAGAAATCTGTGGCCTGTGTAATCTAGAGAACCCCACATCTGAGTGTCCAACTTTGCTTGAGCTACAAGCCATGTATAGGGGAGGCAAAATCTCACAAGAACAATCATATCCTTCCAGAAGATCTTGGAGAGCACAAAACCCCAATGCATTTTATGACCCTAATGCACAGTATCAACAACAACAATCGGGTCCTTCCCTAATGTCCTATCCACAATGGACACCTCAGTAAACTCAAACTCAACCTTGGCAACAAGGTTGGAGGGTGTTGGAAATACTAAAACAATTGAGAGGGGGGTGAATCAGTTGTATATAAGCTTAAACAATTTTATACTTATTAAAACATTATTAATATTTCTTCATGTGGTCATCAACAATGTACAACATATGAACAGTAAAAGTAAAAACCATCAGTCACACATGAAGTACACACAAAGACAGATTTTCACGAGGAAACCCATAAAGGGAGAAAACCTCTTCTTCTTCGAAATGATAGGCAGTGTTTTGGTAGTTCTGTACATCATTTACTATTGAGCACCAACTCAATGTGAGGCTTCTACCTCTGTCTTACAAGATGCAACTTGTTTGAGAGCTCCAAATCTCTGGTTTCTCTAGCACCCACTAGAAGGAAGCACCAACTCCCTGAGTATTCCAGCACCAACTGGATGGAAGCACCAACTTCCTGAATATTCCAGCACCAACTGGATGGAAGCACCAACTTCCTGAATATTCCAGCACCAAC
>ML785039.1:191855-208121 GCA_009831015.1 Picea engelmannii | reverse complement strand
GAATGCTACCCTTGTCAATAAGTCATCAAAAGAAAGGCAATTTCAAAATTTTTAGGCATGTGATCATATGCTAGGTGATAAATGTACTTTTGGAATTTGATTTGGTTTCTTTTCTCTCATCATTTTTCTTCCATTATGATACAGGGTGTGAAATCTTCTTGCATAAGGATATGCAACATCCTTGGCATGGGGGAGGGTCAAAGAGCTCTTTTAGAACTCTTTTTCAGACTCACATCTCATCTTCAGAAACCAACATGTTCACCCTACAACCTTACAGAACCAGACACAAAAGAAGACAAGAACAAAATAACGAAGTTTCATGAAGTACATGAAATTCTAGTACCAAGCTTCCAGAAAACTCCAACCTAAAAAGATGAACTTTGACAATATGCAAGCTTCAAATACAAAGGCAATTGCATATGCTATGGGTATGGATTATACAATGGTAAAAGCAAAGGTAACATGGTATTATTGATTTTCCTTTGCTTATAAAACTACAATAGGTATGAAAAGGTATACTAGATCTTATGACCTTAGTGTTAAAACCATGCACCTAATACCCATATGCTTAACCTTAATCAATCCTCTCATAACATAAGCGCTTGAAAATGATTGAAGGAAAAATCACATCAAAAGTGTGAATATGGAGCATGTTTAGTAATGATGAGCCATGAACGTGCTTCATCCTTAAGAAATCACAAACATATCTCATGTCATGAGTCACGATTCAACATCAAATTCACCACTTAGAAGTCCAATCACCTATCTTAAACAACAATGATGCTTCGACACCCAACGTTCCCATCAGTGCACTAACGAGAAGAAATGAAATGGCTTATTTGGGTGGTGAAGCCATCCAGATGAGCCTCATCTTGTCTTAATTTTCCTTTGCGACATCTTACTTAAACTCACCATCTGAATTATCGACGCCATCACCATATTTTTTTCATTACCAACATTTCTCCAGTTCCAAGCCTTCTCCTCTCTGCGATATTTGGTACCAAAACCTTACCCTCATAGATGACCAAACCCTTGTGACATAGCCTGATTCTCACGCACAGTTCATAAAGATGGTCATGAGTAGATACGAACCGGTCTTCTAGATTTATAGCAAGAATGAGGAGTTCCAACTATGTAGAGATAAGTATGCTAGAGAGGGATGTATGCCATTTTTGGAGAAATTCACAGGCTGTCCTGAGAAGGTATCTCAAGCATTTATTTAGGGTTACGATGGAGAGATTGTGCACATAGGAAATATGCAGCTAACAGCCAATGAAGAAACCTTAAGGGAAGCCACGAGATTACCTAATAGAGGAGACAAGTATTTCAAAGGAATAGGAATCAACAAGGAAATGTGCCAACGATTTTTGAAGGAAGACCATCACCACCCTTATTGGAAAAAGGGGATTCCTAGGAACTATATCAAGGAAGAGTATCATCCAATGCTTGCTAGTCTTCAACGATTCCTTACTTGTGAGGGAAGGGATGTTGTAACCTTCATATATCATCTTAGGCTTCTGTTACACTTTGAAGGAGGTCCTGAAATTGATTTTCCATATTTTTTTATGGATGAGTCTGAACAAGATGGTAAAAGGTGTCAAATCCCTATCCAAAACTGATAATACCAACATTTATGATCAAGGTCTTATTAAGATTTTAGTTATACATGAAATCAGGAAGCAAGGGATTAGCTGGAAAATCCTCATCACTCAACACCTTCCCACAGAAAAAAAATCTATAGAGGGAGCCCACGTGCTCCAAAGAAAGATAAGGAACCTCAAGAGAAAAAGGGCAAGAAAGATAAGGTAACTCCATCATCCTCCAGAACAGTGAGCCAAAAAGATAAAGCCAGTAAACAAGCAGGGCCCTCTTCCACAGTCGATAAGATTTTTAAAAGTCAAGAATTAAAAGGTAAATCCAAATTAGTGGAGGAGACCTCAACAATATCACTTGAGGAGAAGGGTCATAAGAGAAAAAATGTGAGGAAAAAGAATAATATCTCAGAAAATAAAGATGAACGGTCTATAGAACAATTCCCTATAACCATTCCACAAACAAAAAAGAAGAAAAGGAAGCTTGTGAGCACCTCTGATCCATTACCCCCTTGTAAAATAACCATAAGGAGCATGACAAAGAAAGGAAAAGTAGTTTTCAGTCCTCATACACATGAAGACCCAATAGATCTTACCTCCCCTTTTGAAGACCTATCAGTCCAGGATGACATCCCTAGATTGACTGAGGAACAAGTTACTATTACTTTATGTGGGATGATGGAGGAAGTCGAGGAAAGAGAATACACCCAGCTAGAAACAATGGGGAAAACAAGGACCTTAACAAAAGAACAGATGAAGAAAAAAATTGGGGAGCTGCAAAAGAAAAACTAGGAACTCAAACAAGAAGTGAAGGAATACCAACTACTGGACATGTATATCAAAAAGGAAAATGAGTAACTGAAGGCAACCAACCAACAACTTCAAGATGACCATGAAGAGACTTCTAATAACCTTAATAAGGTACTAAGACTATTACAATACGTTAGGGTCATGAAAAGGGAGCTGAAAGCAGAAGCCTTAGCCATCAACATCATTGATCCACAAGAGTAAAAAGAATGGAGTCTCAAATTTTGAAAATTTTTGAGTTCATTTTAGTTGCATGAGGACATGCAATGATTTTGGAATGGGGGAATGTTGAGCCTCTAAATTGACATCCCCACTACCCTATCATACTCCTCATTTATACCTTTTTGTCCTACCTAATCTTGGATAAATGACAAAGAACACTACCATTAGCCATTGATGAGGTCATAAGGTAAAGTATAATTGAATTCATGCATTTTGCGGTTTATTGAGCTAGGAGACTGAATGTTTCATGTGATAATGTTTTAAATTGCCACGTGTAACCTTTGACCTCTAGATGAGTCCATCATTTCTGTGTCAGCTCAGCCATCCGGTACTTATGTTCCAGATTGTCACTGTCTAAATCTGGTACCAAGTGCACCTTCCATTCAGATTCGGTACCAAATTATTCACTATTGCGATCTGGTACCAATGGCCATAGAATGTTCTAGTCCGGTACCAACCACTTGCATATTTTTTGGATCTGGTACCATTTACCGAATCTCACCTGTCATGATCCAGTACCAATACAGGAAGCATAATATACCAAGTTTAGCTCCAGATCGTGACCAAGACAATTGTTGGATGTTTGTTGAATCATAAAAACTACAGCAAGGCTATGTTAAGCTAGTTTTTTTTTGCTTCATCCTCATACACTTCGTGTCATGAGGATGAAGCTTAAAATATGTAACCAAATATGTAAATTTGGTAATTGACTGATCTGCTAAAGATTTCACCTCCTTGTGTTTCACGACTAACACTGTTTAAATAGTCATGGCAAGGATGGTGGAGGTAGTAGAGAATTATCATAACACAACATATGAAGCAACGTTACATATTGTAGACCATATTCTGAGTTGAATTTTAATAGAAGGACATCATTTATCTCCATGTCTTGATTGTTTATGAATGAATGTGAGTTGAGTTGTTAACATAGTTTGATTCTATGTTTTGAAGTTTGAGTAAGAGTAATGTGTGTATTGAAAGAAATTTTACTGTAGACTCTAGTCACTGACCTGTTGAAGTGGCAAGGGACTACCGCCCAACAAAGGTTAGCATCCTTATAGATTAGTGCTAGTATTCGATTTCAATAGTATAAATGTTAGACTAGTTGAAGCGTTGATCCTTTTAGATGATAGCAGTATAGCTCAGTTTAGAGTTTCGATTATATGATTGTTTAGAAATCTTTACTTACTCTGTTTTGCATATGCTCTCTCTGTTTTATGGATTTAATTTTGTTTCATGGATATGAATGTTGGAAGTAGTAGTTAGACATATTTGAAGGAAAACTAGTGAAGTTCACAACAACACATTTTGAACCACAACATACTCAGTATATTGACTATTGAACTACCCATGTTATGTCTTGATGATTGATGTGTGATATCCCTTTCAGAACTGTGATTGCATAGTTAACTTTCTGGGTCAGATAGCAGAGTTGATTTGTTAAAATAACTCCATCTCATACTTGCATGTGCCATAATGGAGTAGATATCCTCTCTGTGAAAGACAACCAAAGTGTGTTTCGGTTTGCTAGCTTGCTTTGTTTCTAGCATGCATAATTTAGAATAGTTCTATGCTCATGACATTAGAATTACCTTTCTTACTGGTGTCTTGTAACTCTGTTGATTACGAATCCCATATTGATAATTAATGAGTGCATTATACTAGTCATATAAGTAGCACAACAACCCTCATAAGTGCAACTTTTGCGTTAGGTCAGGTTGGATTCTAATATTATTAGTCTCTGAGACCAGGATCATGGTGGATCCTTTAAAGGTTGAGGAAATACTTCAATTTCCTCTCCCGTGCACTATTCGTCAGCTTCAAGGTTTATAGGGGAAAGCTAAATTTTTACGTCGGTTTATAGGAAACTATGCCAATATTACTAAGGGTTTCATGCATCTCATGAAGAAGGACACTCCTTTTATATGGGATGAGAGAGCCCATGAATCCTTCGATGCTCTAAAGAAATCCTTGGTATCAACACCTTTGCTGAAGCCCCCACACTAGAGTAGATATTATTTTCTTTATATCCCCGCGTCCGAAGGGATGATTGGTATGGTTTTAGTTCAGGAGGTTGATGAGCTCCATGAGAAAGTCATTTACTATCTTAGTCGAAACTTATTCGGCCCCAAACTCAATTATTCTCATGTTGAGAAGCTAGCTTTGGTTGTTGTTCACGCAGTTCAATGATTACAACACTATATATTACTTTGAAAAACTACCATGGTTGCTGATGTCAATCTATTTCAATACGTCCTTACTAGGTGTATCATAGGGGGAAAATATAATAAATGGATTGTTATCTTGCAAGAGTTTGATCTCGATTTTGCTTCAGAAAAATCCAAGAAACCACTAGTTTTTTCCGAGTTAATATCAGACTTCCCTCAGTTAGATGAGGATTTTATTCATGTTGATTCATTTTCGGATTAACGCATTTTCCTTGTCTCATCATCATACCCCTGGTATTGAGATATTGTGATCTACCTTCAATCCTTGGAGTTCCCTCAACATATTTCGAGAGATGACCGACGAAGTATACGATATCAAGCTAAGAACTACCTTATCGTCGATGACACTTTGTATCACCAAGGTGTAGATAATATCTTGCATCGTTTCTTGACTCAAAAAGAGTTATAGTCCGTCCTTAATGACTATCATAGTGGGGCTTGTGGTGGTCATCTATCTGAGCTTGCGACAACCCAAAAGATATTGCAAGATGGTTATTTTTGGCCATTTATTTTTAAAGATTGTGTTGAAGCGGTCAAGAAGTGCCACCCCTACCAGGTGTTCACTTGGAAGATGCACTCACATACATCTCCTCTTCACCTGGTCATTACCGTCGGTCCCTTCACCAAGTGGGGGGTGGATTTTGTGGATTGCAACCCAAATTTAGCTGGGGGGAATCAACATATTATAGTTGTCATAGAATACTTTACTAAGTGGGTCAAGGCCATGCCTAAAATTAAATCCAATGGTAAGAATGCTACATTTTTTGTGTTCAATCAAATTATATCCAGGTTTGAAATCTCGAGTGAGATTGTCACTGATCATGGCAGTCACTTTCAGAATGAAATGATGAAACAATTAGCATAGGAAATGGGGTTTAAACATGGTCACTCGTCCCCTTAATAACCCCAGGAAAATGGATAAGTAGAGGCCGTGAACAAGTCTCTCAATACCATTTTGGTGAAAACTATCAAACAAAGCAAATCTGACTGACATATCATGCTTTACCCTGCACTTTGGGCATACCGAACCTTGGTTAAAACTTCCTTTGGATTTTCTCCTTTCCAGTTAGTACACAGTGTGGAGTCAATCCTACCTATTGAATGAAAAATCCCTTCTATTAGATTGGCATTTAAGCTCCCACCTGACACTTTCGATATCAAACAACGCCTATTACACCTAGAGAGTCTAGATGAGCAATGTCGAGATGAATCTACGACTATCAAAGCGAATAAATGATGTGTCAAGGTCTAGTATGATAAGTCTGTTTGACCTCGGTAGTACATCGAGGATGAATTGGTCCTCTTCTATGACCAAGCCAAAGAATCACTGGGGGCAGGCAAGTTCAAACCCATGTGGCACGATCCTTATATCCTGTGACGAGTCTTAGAAAAAGGAGCCTATGGATTAGAATATTATGAAGGGAATATGATGGATGAGCCTAGGAATGGGCTCTACTTAAAAACATATTATTCTTGAGCCCCAATATTGGGTGTAACTCTTTGTATACTAACGCATTCTAGTGTATATATCTTTTCCCCTTTCATCTTCATCTTGCTTATTGAGTTTTCCCTTGGTTGGAAGATGTCAACAGAGTCTTCGGTCTACTTATGATTCAAAGATGGGGCCATTCATCATACATGGAACTTGGCTTCTTCCACTTGAGTGGTTTACTCACCCGAGGGTCAACTGGTGTCTTCAGGTGGTGTTTTCCTAGGGTCCATTGAGCACTCAAAACACCCTAAAAATCCTCATCAAATTTTGTCATTTTTGGGTACCACTTGTTGTCTTCACTATTTGACTCGATTTTATTTTGGGAAATGGTTTATCTTTGTTTTTTTTTTCATGTCTCTTATCACCTAGTCAGGTTTGTTTGAACTTATGAAACCTCATATATAAAAGACCTTAACACCTGAATTAAGAATCGACAACTAAACATGACACCTAACGTGCTCAGGTTTGGCGCCATAAATAATTCAAGTAAGTAAAGGAACCACACAAAGACGACAGTCGCCGAGATATGATCCTCATCAACATCGATAGAAGGTGGTTTTGGTTTGCATAAGTTATTCACATAAAGGTTCGAGAGATAGTTGATCCCTTTAGCATCGGCAAAATATGAGAAAGAAAGTCGTGAACAAAGGATGTAAAGAAATCGTCGATAGTCGATGCTCGATGCGCTTTATCAGGATCAGGGAAATCAAGAAATATCACAACAATCATTTCAACCGCGATAAATTTTTCTTCGATCCCTGATGCATTTTTGGCATCGAGACTTTCTCAAGGGAGCCAATCCAGGAGCATTTGGGTAAGTTTATCATCGATTTCTGATCCTAGACATTTTTCGGCGTCAGCAAGTTAGGACTTGGTCTTAGAAATGAATGGATTAAATAATCCCGACTCCGACTGACATGAGCGAATGAAGTCACTAGTATCGAATGCCTTGTGTCTTTACCATGTAAGAGGTTCGTACAATCTAGTTTTATCTCGAGTCATTTTTGGTTCCCTAGGTCCTAGTTATGCCTCCTAGTCAGCTTTGCTACGCCATCAAGATCGGATCGGTGTCGAAGATTTTGTAGGAGGGTATCAACAAAAATGTTCACAACACAATCCTAACCCCTGATCCACCAACTGAAATATCGAAACGATGGGACGTTTGTGACATTAGATACGATCATATTTTGGACATTTAAGGAACTAGTTAATGCCCTATCCTGCATTAGTTTCTACCCCGTGCGTTGATTAGACAACAAAATTTTGAAATTGCCAATAGACCACATTACCACCCGCTCCTCCGCCATCAACCATGATGAATTTAAGTTTAAACATCTCTGAAGATCTGGTGGCAGATTTGTTGAAATTTAAATCATAACCCAAACTGAATGGATGATGCGACACGATAAGTTCATCCTTGTTTAAATCTCTAGAACGGTTTTGAATAAATTCATTCTTCTCGTAAGTTGAGTTCCCAAGCTTCCGAAGGAGCAGAGTGAGTGACTCGAGATTGTATTGACCCTTTTGATTATCAAAACTAGGTTTAACAAGATTCAAAGGTATGTATCCAAGTCTGTCAAGTCATTGTTTATAATTTATATATGCGCACCCGATTTTATTGCACAATCTATAAACTATGTTATAGCTGCAGGTAAGATGCGCCAAGAAGGCCCACCAAGTAGTGGAAATAATTTATTACACCAGTGTGGTTCAAAAGGGCTAAGACATAGAAGAACACGACATTGGGGTGCTGTGGGACAACAACATAGATATGATAAGGAAAGTGGACGAATACTGGGTGAAAATGTCCCAAGAACCTCAGAGGGAGATTCAAGAGAAATGGGTCGATTGTAAAAGAAGTTCGGTCAATATTAATCGAGAGATGAAAGACATCGGTCTCCCAGAATTCGACTCACATGAGGACTTTGTCGACTTGCATGGCATAGTCAAACAACATGAAAAACAAGGCTCGACTTGGATTGTAGAGATAGAAAAGGTGGCGAACATGGCGCCAGGAAAAGTACAATAGTTCATGGAGCACTTGATCAAGGCTTGAACATTATTATATCATTTAAGGGTTAGAATAGTCAAGTATCAGAAACATGCAATAGAATTAAAGGAAATCCTTCGACCCCGATGGACCAACACAAATTACCATATGCTAACACATGTGAGGAACTCTTTGTCAAATGGTCAGAGTATGAGAAGATTCTTTTGTTGGATCATGTTGTCATTGATGCCAATGGTTTGATTATTTGGGAGAATTTTGGATCATATGTCATTGATGTAAATGGTTTGGTTTGATTGATTTCAAGTAATTGATTGATTGATGATTAATGAACAATGAATATGCATTGATAAGAATGATAGATGTCCAAGTGGAAACCAATTGATATGATGCCCTTGATGAGAATGATATATGTCAAAGTGGAAACCAATTGATAAAGATGGATCATTGATATGATGCATTGATGAAGATGGATCAATGAGTTGTCATTGATACATGATGCACAGTTGATATATATGATGCAGTGGTGAATTGATGCAAAGATGAATCATTATTATTTTATCATGGTTGATAAGGTGCACAAATGGATGAACTCCAAAGTGGTCCCCTTATGGTGAAAGCCCTCACATGAATATGCTTTATGGATTGAGTTATCCTAGGAGAACGGTTGGAGAACCCGTGCCTGTATATGGAACAATGAGATGAATATCAATGAAGTTTTTGGTGAAACAATCCTAGATGGATAGTGCTTGTCATGCCATTTCCCCTGGTATGTGGAATGTCACATAACTCCTCATGGTTTGAGAGTTATGGCCTTATGAAGTCGGAGGACCCCCATATGATGGCTTGAAGCCCCAAAAGGTCAAAGAATTCAAAGTGTTTGAAAAGAAGAAATAATTATTTAAATGATAAA
The DNA here is from genome assembly GCA_009831015.1 of Picea engelmannii. Classification (NCBI taxonomy): domain Eukaryota; kingdom Viridiplantae; phylum Streptophyta; class Pinopsida; order Pinales; family Pinaceae; genus Picea; species Picea engelmannii. The sequence goes on along the minus strand of ML785039.1, from coordinate 198,859 downwards.
GTAAAGTGACAAAATCAAGAAATATTATTTAAATGATAAAATGAAGTGACAAAATCAAGAAGGAATATTTAAATGATAAAGTATTGGAGAACTTTCTATTCATGGAAAGTGGTTAACCCTAAAACAAGGAAAATAGGTTAAGTGACCTAGAAATGGGTTAAGTAACCTAAAAATGGGTTAAGTGACCTAGAAGATGAAAGTATAAATAAGAAGTTAGGATCTCTTGTAAAATGTACATTTGGAAGAATCCTTTTTGTGGATCAATGGAGAGCTTCTTGTGAATATCTTGTGGAGTATTGATGGAGATCTTCTTGTGAGAGCATTCTATTGGTGTGGATATCTTGAGCATGATTGAAGATATATTATGAGGAAGAGAGCGAGAGGAGGATCTCATGGACGCATCAAAGTTTCGGCAATGTCGGAGATCTTGACGAAAAAAGTCTCGGATTCATAGAAAACCCTATTTTCTGATGTCCATGCAGGTTGTCTGTGTATAGGGTGCATGTACACACAGGCTGGCTATGTATAGTGTGAGTGTACAGGCGGGATGACTGTGTACAGGTAGCGTGGAGTGGATAAAATCATGGAGATTTTTATTTGAGTTGGTGCCAAGCTCTTGGATGATGAGGCAGGTTCTAGATCTGCATTCTATGGCCTTAGATCTATCACTAAGACACTGGTATGGTTACATTATTGTCTTGATGGATACTATTGTTTGATGTGTTGTGAATGCTTAGGGAATTCTTGGTATGGATTCTATGATGTGGCTCAGTCTAGTTGATGTGGTTGATGGAGTGAGAAATACTCTTGTGATTCAGTAGTAACATGATTGCTATGGTGTACTAGTTATTTATATATGATTGAGATAGCATTCATATTTATTTGTTGAGGAGCATGAGCAAGTTATTGGAGAGCTTGGATGTGTTGTGACTGGCTTTGGGTTAGTTTGGATAGTGGAAGATAGATGTTAAGAACCAAAGACTAAATACAAAAACACCACAACAGATATACAAAAACAAAATGCAAAATCTTCTTTATTACTATCAAACCCTTGAGGTAGGGCAACACCATACAATGGATCCTATTATGGAAGTGATCCTCTCCTGTTCACTTGCCTCTTCGAGGGGGCGTCCTCCTATTGAGCTTCAGATCCAAATACAATACTTCTTTTCATGTCTCATTACATTGCTTGAACCCCTTTATATAGTGCTACCATCACCTAAGAACATTCTAGAGGATGAATCTTCTAGAAGTAGACCCTTCTAAGAAGTCCTCTTACATTTATTATATCTAACTACCATAGTGAGCCTTATTTAATAATATAGTGGACCTACTCCACCTTGCATTGAATGACCTCCACTATTATCACTATGGGTCCTCTAGGCCCCCCCACTACCTCTCTAGCTACCTTACACTCCATCCCCCTTATGAAAGCGTTGTCCTAAACTCTTGATGTACAACCATATACCAGGGTCCCATGGATAATTGTGGACCGTAATGCTGAAGAAGACCAAAGAACCAAAATCCCATGTAGAAAGGAAATCCACCATGCTGAAGTAGTCCAACCACCATTGTAAGCCCGGGTCCCATGTCCAAGTTCTCATGTGAACTTCCCGTAGAAGATTTTGGAACCCAATAACCAACTCCAAATGATGCTCCAAACACTGACACCTATCATGTGGATCCAAATAAGAAGATCCACCCACATAGTGGAAAAGGGTCATAGCAGAATCTGGAAGGAATAATACCACTATAGAATATGCAGACTAAACGCTGGTGACTAGCTCTTGATGTGGGACCTTGATGTTCTCTGTAGAAGGTGGAGTAGAGTCATCAAATAAAATATGGAAGTGGTTGTCATCCCATAAATGACAACTATCCATATACCAATCATCACAATCAGCCTCAAAATCGTACCAAGCATATATTTATTTATTATATTCATCTTTGAGGCCCTCCATAAGAAATATCTCCTGCATGTTATTCAATGAATCTTGAATACTATGAAAACTATCATTGAGGCCATGTGTGAGGCTGTCTGTGAGGCCATGTGTGAGGCTGTTTGTGAGGCCATGTGCAAATGCATCCAATCTATCATCCAATTGGGCTTTGAATGATTCAAGAATTTCTTTCAAGGTTTGAGATGAAATAGCCATATGAGCACCCTATGAACTCTTTGGTCCTGCAACCATCACGAAAAAACTCAAAAAATAGACCAAGAAGTTTCGACAGAAAATCGCGGCTTTTCTGGAAAAACCCTAAAAAACCGTTGAACTTAAAATGCTCATAAATTCACTTCCCGGACTCCGTTTCGGCTGATTTTTTTTTTTGAAATTGGGTGAAATTGTGATAAGAACTCAGATCTGTAATTTATTTGGGCAAATTCGGCCTCCAAATTCTACAAAAATAAAAATAAATTGCCCCGCCGTCTGCAGAAAAAACCCTGAAAAATTGCAGATTTTAAAACCTCAATATCTTGACCTTCCGGACTCCGTTTCGGACGATTTTTTTTTTAACTTGGGTGTTTTTATGAGAGGAACTCATATATACAATCCTTTTCTGCAAATTTTGTACAGAAATATACTGAAAATGTCTGAAATGTCACGGTCCTCTTTTTTCTTCTCCGAAAAAAAATATGCAAAAATAAAAATAGTTGCCCACAACTCCGGCCAAGGAAAGTGCTCTAATACCATTTGTTAAGAACCAAAGAATGAATACAAAAACACCACAACATATATATAAAAAAAATATGCAAAATCTTCTTTATTACTATCAAACCCTTGAGGTAGGGCAACACCATACAATGAATCCTATTATGGAAGGGATCCTCTCCTGTTCACTTGCCTCTTCGAGGGGGCATCCTCCTATTGAGCTTCAAATCCAAATCAAAACTTCTCTTCATGTCTCATTACATTGCTTGAACCCCTTTATATAGTGCTACCATCACCTAATAACATTCTAGAGGAGGAATCTTCGAGAAGTAGACCCTTCTAAGAAGTCCTCTTACATTTATTATATCTAACTACCATAGTGGGCCTTATTTAATAATATAGTGGGCCTACTCCACCTTACATTGAATGACCTCCACTATTATCACTATGGGTCCTCTGGGCCCTCCCACTACCTCTCTAGCTACCTTACAATAGAAGAGAAAGTGATTGCAGGTTGCAGAGGATCTGAGCATGTGAAGAAAATAAAAACCCTAGTTGCTTAGAATCATACGCTTGTTGCATTATACACTAGCCACGTTCACACGTGGGCTGTAGTGAGCCAGGGCGCGTGCACATGCGGGATGCACTACTGATAGGTCACGTACTTGTTGACAAATTGATATCTATTGAGGATTGTTGCCTCATCTCAGTTGGTGCTGAGGTTGTAAGATGAGTCTTACATTATAGAGCAGGTCCTCTTACAGAGTTGTACTCTATTAAGTTGTTGCTGATAAACCCCAAGGATTGTAGTATGTAATAAAAAGAAAAGTGTACATACATATTGTATTCTTTGTGTTCATTGTGGTGATGACTTGTTGATGATATATTGCTGATATATGTTGCTGATATGTTCTCACATCTAACTGGTTATAAATGACAACAATGGGTAATGAATAAATGTTGAATGCTAATTGATGAGTTTTTGTGTAAGAGGGAAGTTTTGGGAAAAAGAGCCCCACACTCATTCACCCCCCCTCTAAGTGTGGTAGGTGTGTCCAACAATTGGTATCAGAGTGGGGCTTCACTACAAGCCTTAACAAGCTTGAAGGATATCCATAGACACACAAATGGATGAAGTTCCAATCCTTGATGAGGAAAACTATTCTACTTGGAGAATAGAGATGAGAGTGTATTTTAAAACAATGGGAGCAACTATTTGGAAGGAAACCATCGGTGGATATGTTTCGTTGAAGAACAAGTCAAAGTTTGCAGCTCAAAGGGAAGGAAAGAAGAATGATGAATTAACTCTCGAGACAATTCTTAGTGGACTCTCAAGCCCTATCAAAGAGAGCATGGGACAATGCACTTCCGCCAAGGATCTATGGCTAAATCTAGAGGAGACATATCAAAGCAAGGAAGAGAAAGAAGATATTGAAGAACACTCCATCAAGATCACTAAAGGTAAAAGATCTCCAAAACCCCTTGATTGTATTATTTCTAAATGTGACTTTGAAAACATTTAAGTGAAGATAAAGAATCAAGTGATGATAACACAAAGGAAGATCTTGAAGATATTTCAAATGAAGGTAAAGAACACTCAAAATCCCTTGATTGCAATGATGATGATGAATTTTTCTCTACAAGTGAAGAAGAAGATGTGGAAACAGTTTGTGTAAATCTTGATGGCATTTATCCCATGAAAAGAATAGAAGGAAATCTATTAAAACTTCAAAAGAAAATTGAAGAGGGTTTATATAGGTATAGAAGTGATCATTATTATATAGAATATAACTATCTTTTGGATAACACTAAGAAGTTTCTTAGGAGAAGTCTAAGGCACATCTTGAAGTTAAAATAAATGATCGAGGAACAAGAAGAGAGAAATAAGACTCAATTAGAAGAAAAAGGAGAAGAGATCACAAGACGAAAAGATGGAAAAGAAGATATGAATGTAGAAGAAGAGATTAGTAAAAGTTTTGAAACCATTGTCCATCTCAAGACCCAAATTGAAGATACCAAAAGAATACATGAACTATTGAAGATTCAAATAAATGAAAAGGAAGATTCATGTTGCAAATTAGAAGTTGAAATTGTTGACCTTAGAAAGAAGGTGGAAAAGTCAAACAAATTCTTGAATAGCTCAAGAATATTGGATGAGATCTTGGAATGTCAAAGACCATCATGTGATAAATCAGGACTTGGATACAAAGGAGAAGATAAACATGTTGAAGCAAGAACCTCAAAGAATCATGAGGTAAGTCCATCAAAGAAGGAAGACAATGTTGCAAAACAACCATCTACACAAGGCAAAGAACATTTCAAAAGAACTAAGCAAGGAAGACATCAAGAAGCCATTCTTGGGACACCAAAGCAAAGGTATGAAATTGTTTTTCATGGGTATTGTTATTCATGTAATGGATATGGTCACAAATCTTTTGAGTGTAGATCTTATGAAAGAAGATATAATGGAATAATATATAACACCATGAGGTGTTGGAGATGTGATCAAGTAGGACACATTGCTATTCATTGTAACTCCATGAGATTATACAGTTGTAGTGGATTTGGACACAAATCCCAGGAGTGTTGGAACACAAGAAGAAAGTCTATGATGAGGACTTCACATAGCATTGCTAGAAGAAGGAATGGAGTAAGAAAGGGAGACATCTTTGAAAAGATGGATGCTCAGAGCTCAAGTTTTGAGGAAATGGTCATCTACAGAAATGGGTGAAGAAGACAGAACAACCAGATCAGAATGAAAGACTGAAGGGAAGTTCAAAAGTGTCATTTACTAAGTCAGACACAGGTAACAGTGGTGACAGTTGCGTGTACATGCGTGCTGACCTTGAATAGGTCGCATACACACACGCTCAGTTGTGCAGTGGGCTGCGTGTATGTTGAAAAGCCTTGGGAAAAAGGAAATGCACATGGCTTGGAGTTTGATGTGATGGTATAACTCTGTATTCCAGGGTCTGACATTGTTTATTATAGGTTATGACACTGTTTGCTGTAGGTTTTCATGGTGAGATCACACAATGGTATAATAAAAATAAATATTGGGTGCATGGCACTAACCCAAGAGTATGGATTGATGTTGATCTGTTGGGATTAATCATTTTGTGATTATGGTGGTGTACATGGCTAGTATATCTTATAATGTATTATTGGAAGCATATGTTTATATCATGGTGCATGCATTTTTCATATGGATCGGGCTAAATGTTGAGACATACGGTTGGATGATTGGCACATGTTTTATGGAGGACTTGACATACATGTATGGGACTCATCATTTTTTTGGTATTGGTGCATAGTAGTACACTCATATATGGTATTACTTGATTTTCATAACATTGGTATTTGTTTGATACATGGTTGTGGCACTTGGTTCATGATGGAGACATATCATGAGTGATATGATACATTATTTGGCATGTTGGCAGATGCACATGGTTGGCATATTAGTAGATGCACATGGTTGGCATATTGGGAGATGCACATGATTGGCATAATTTGTAGATGCACATGTTGGCATATTGGTAGATGCACATGTTGGCATATGGTGGATACATTTCATGGATGATATCTTTTGACACATTGTTGATGTACATGGGTGTTGTGCATGGTGGGCACATTTTGGTACATGATGCACTTGGTGGATATATTGTTCATGATTCTCTATTTCATTGTTGACATATATTTTGTTTCATGATGAATGGTATAGCACAATTTTGATCCATGAAGAGGTCCAAGGATTGCCATATGGTAGCATATTTTTCATCTTGCAGAAAAGATAGGGGGAGACATACCCTTAGGGGGAGTCATTCTTCTTCCCATGATTCTAGGAGGAGATATTTATCAGATACATACCTATAAAAGAGACCTATATTTGAAGAAAGAGAATAGAGGCATAATTTCAGGGGGAGCGATGGTCACAGGGGAAGTATGTTCGATGTATTTTCATCATTACATTAGATTGATATCCCTTGTTCAAAAGGGGAGAGATTATATAGTGGCAACAAGACAGGGGGAGCATCCCCAAGAGGAGAATGGCCCTTTTCCATTTATGTCAAAGGGGGAGAGATAATCACATTGATGTGATTGATGTCTATTGATGGGAGAGATTGATGTGGAGAGATAGTCACATTGACTATTGATGAAGAGCATGCCTTGTATACAAGTTGACATCAATAATTGGTAATTGAAGTTGCATCAATGTTGGTATTTCCATCAATGCCAAAGGGGGAGATTGTTGGATCATGTTGTCATTGATGCCAATGGTTTGATTATTTGGGATATTGTTGGATCATATGTCATTGATGTAAATGGTTTGGTTTGATTGATGTCATTGAT
>ML785039.1:136929-191805 GCA_009831015.1 Picea engelmannii | reverse complement strand
AATGTTGGTATTTCCATCAATGCCAAAGGGGGAGATTGTTGGATCATGTTGTCATTGATGCCAATGGTTTGATTATTTGGGATATTGTTGGATCATATGTCATTGATGTAAATGGTTTGGTTTGATTGATGTCATTGATTGATTTCAAGTAATTGATTGATTGATGATTGATGAACAATGAATATGCATTGATGAGAATGATATATGTCCAAGTGGAAACCAATTGATATGATTCCCTTGATGATAATGATAGATGTCCAAGTGGAAACCAATTGATAAATATGGATCATTGATATGATGCCCTTGATGAGAATGATAGATGTCCAAGTGGAAACCAATTGATAAAGATGGATCATTGATATGATGCCCTTGATGAGAATGATAGATGTCCAAGTGGAAACCAATTGATAAAGATGGATCATTGATATGATGCATTGATGAAGATGGATCATTGATATGATGCATTGATGAAGATGGATCAATGAGTTGTCATTGATACATGATGCACAATTGATATATATATGATGTAGTGGTGAATTGATGCAAAGATGAATCATTATTGTCTTATCATGGTTGATAAGGTGCACAAATGGATGAACTCCAAAGTGGTCCCCTTATGGTGAAAGCCCTCACGAGAAGACGCTTTATAGATTGAGTTATCCTAGGAGAATGATTGGAGGACCCATACCTGTATGTGGAATAATGAGATGAAGATCAATGAAGTTGTTGGTGAAACTATCCTAGATGGATAGTACTTGTCATGCCATTTCTGGTGGTATGTGGGATGTCACATAACTCCTCACGGTTTGAGAGTTATGGCCTTATGAAGTCAAAGGACCCCCATATGATGGCTTGAAGCCCCAAAAGGTCAAAGAATTCAAAGTGTTTGAAAAGAAGAAATAATTATTTAAATGATAAAGTAAAGTGACAAAATCAAGAAAGATTATTTAAATGATAAAATGAAGTGACAAAATCAAGAAGAAATATTTAAATGATAAAGTATTGGAGAACTTTCTATTCATGGAAGGTGGTTAACCCTAAAATAAGAAAAATAGGTTAAGTGACCTAGAAATGGGTTAATTAACCTAAAAATGGGTTAAGTGACCTAGAAGATGAAAGTATAAATAAGAAGCTAGGATCTCTTGCAAAATGTACATTTGGAAGAATCCTTTTTGTGGATCAATGGAGAGCTTCTTGTGAATATCTTGTGGAGTATTGATGGAGAGATTCTTCTGAGAGCATCCTATTGGTGTGGATCTCTTGAGAATGATTGGAGATCTATTCTGAGGAAGAGAACAAGAGGAGGATCTCATGGACACATCAAAGTTTCGGAAATGATGGAGATCTTGATGGAAAAAGTCTCGGATTCACAGAAAACCCTATTTTCTGATGTCCACGTGGGTTGTTTGTGTATAGGGTGCATGTACACGTGGACTGGATGTGTATAGGGTGAGTGTACATGCGGGATGACTGTGTACAGGGAGCATGGAGTGGATAAAATCATGGGGATTTTTGTTTGAGCTGGTGCCAAGCTCTTGAATGATGAGGCAGGTTCCAGATCTGCATTCTATGGCCTTAGATCTATCACTTTGACACTGGTATGGTTACATTATTATCTTGATGGATACTATTGTTTGATGTGTTGTGAATGCTTAGGGAATTCTTGGTATGGATTCTATGATGTGGCTCAGTCTGGTTGATGTGGTTGATGGAGTGAGAAACACTCTTGTGATTCAGTAGTAACATGATTGCTATGGTGTACTAGTTGTTTATACATGATTGAGATAGCATTCATATTGATTTGTTGAGGAGCATGAGCAAGCTATTGGAGAGCTTGGATGTGTTGTGACTGGTTGTGGGTCAGTTTGGACAGTGGAAGACAGAAGAGAAAGTGATTGCAGGTTGCAGAGGATCTGAGCATGTGAAGAAAATAAAAACCCCAGTTGCTTAGAAGCATACGCTTGTTGCATTATACACTGGACACATTCACACGTGGGCTGTAGTGAGCCAGGGCGCGTGCACACACAGGCTGCACTACTGATAGGTCACATACCTGTTGACAGATTGATATCTGTTGAGGATTGTTGCCTCATCTCAGTTGGTGCTGAGGGTGTAAGATGAGTCTTGCATTATAGAGTAGGTGCTCTTACAGAGTTGTACTCTATTTAGTTGTTGCTGATAAACCCCAAGGATTGTAGTCCGTAATAAAAAGAAAATTATACATACATCTTGTGTTGTTTGTGTTCATTGTGGTGATGAATTGTTGATGATATATTTCTGATATATGTTGCTGATATGTGCTCACATCTAACTGGTTATAAATGACAACAATGGGAATGAATAAATGTTGAATGCTAATTGATGAGTTTTTGTGCAAGAGGGAAGTTTTGGGAAAAAGAACCCCACACTCATTGACACCCCCTCTAAGTGTGGTAGGTGTGTCCAACATCATCCACTCCAGTGAAACCATTTGATGAATCTTAGAAGACAGAGAGATGGAAATTCCCTATGGTGATGTTTTGTTTTAATTAGCTTGCATTTTTGATAATTATTTTTAGTTAATGATTTGTTATAAATAAGAGGATCGACCTTTTAGATGAGGTCAATAGTTTTGGAAAAAACCCTCATTTTTGGAATTGTAAATAACTATTTTGGAACTACCTTAATTGAGAAGTCATGTTTAGGACTAGAGACAAATTTCTGTTTTACATCAAAGTCGTGTGTGCTTAGATCATAAGGAGGAATTACTTCTGATTTTATCTCATGAATGGATGCTGTAATGAGTAAGAGTTTCTAAATCTTTTGATAAGTTAGCTGATTCAATATTTTTATAGTTATTATCTCTAATGATGGAAAGAAAATTGTTGTGTTAATATGTGATTAGTGATTAGAGCTAAGGAAACTAATTTTCTTGCCATCATTTTATTACATGTATTTTTCTTTCGATAATTGTATCTCAGTCAATAATTGAAATACCAACAAGTTGATGTATTAGTTCTAGGCTTGTTGTAGGTGTGAAAATCTTTGTCTTCATGCTTGATCACGAGGGTTATCCTAATCTCATCCTTCTTTAGTAGTTAAGTTTTCCCACTTTTCTTTTACCCAACTATTTTATAATATCACCTATCTTTTATCAAACCCACCTATAAGAGAAAATACAAAAAATAGAACGTTCAAACTGAAGTAGGATTTTTCACGAGAAGATATCATGTAAATCACTACGTAAATCCCATCGATTAATTGGTTGGATCGTAAGATCTGGAGAACCATTTTACTATCAAATGCCACAGAGTCTAATTGGGCCTCGGTGGCGGGTTTGGTTCCTACTGTTGAGTCAAAGGGATTTAGGACCCCTGCACAGAATTGGCACTAGAAGGAGGGCCTGAAGAATGAATGGCTAATAATATTTTTGATATAATATTTCACACAGCTTGTAGATTCAAAACAACCCACATACATGGCTAGTCATTCTCAATAGAACCCACATACACTGAGTACTCTTGAAACAAGTAACTCACCCCAACAAGAGGAAGAAAATTTATTCCCTAAAATACCTTATGCTCTTCCCCATGAGGAGTTAAACCATTTCAGAAGAATCACAATACCTTACGCCCGACAAATTGGAGCACTACCCTTAGCTCTGTTACTCCCTCGTAGAAAACAAGTAAGCATACCAGTGGTCGACACCCCTGACCAGGTTTTTTTTCACATAATAGAAGACTTGATAGATTTAGCCCTCATCGAGATCAAACATCCCCTCAATCTAATCCCTGAAACACTAGCTGGTAACTGCTTTGAGCTCAAAGATTTTTTTGACGAGGAAGTTTTTAACTCAGAACGCTCAGTTTCAGAGTCGGACGACATGGAAGATAACAATGACCATAATGAAGAAAGTGTAAACCCACCTCAGAATAATCAATCGTGGTTGGAAAGAGATGCTTTGGAAATCCTTGGATGAGTACATAACCTTCCCCGACATCCAGAAAAGTTACTCCCTAAATTTGACCCTGAAACCTCAGGATTGCCTAAAGACCATATAAAAAAATTTATACTAGCTATTAGGCTGATGAATGTCCAACATTAAGACGTAGTATGCAATATTTTACCCTATACCTTTGAGAATTAGAACCTCCACATGGTATTTTAACTTGCCTGTATGGTCCATAACTAGTTGGATGAAGTTTCAAAAGGATTTTCTAGATAAACTTGCAGAAGAAACCACTACGGGAGCTTTGATGGCTGAGTTGTTTTCCGCCACTGTTACAGGAAAATCCCCTTGCAGATAGGTGAATTCCCTCTTGGATCTTGGACTTCTAAGACCAAGATAGAAAGGTGCTAACTTTGATCACTGATATCCCTTTAAACCTAGCTAAGCTAATCTATAGAGAAGAGGAAGATGTACCCTTTTACGATGTTTGTCCTTGCCCAGTCCAAGTTGAACTTAGATCCTCCAGCTCTTCAACAAGTCCTACAATCCATTCAAAGACAAAGAATGCTTCCTATTCTACCATGATTAGTTTGAAACTAGATCTATCCATTAAATACAAGTTCATGTAGGTATACACGATCTTGAAGGAAACATGCCAAGCACATGTATTAATGAAAACAAAGGAAAGTTCTTACAACTGTAGATGCAAATGCAATAGCCTCACCAAGATCTCCTTGTCCAAACCCTTTATCAAATGATCCACAAACAAAATGACTATGATTCACTAATTATCTCCCTTATGAGATCATAAGTTTGATGCCTTCAATGTCCCCTCTACCTTATGAGATCATAAGTTAGGTATTTCTCAATTTTTCCATATCCTTCACCATGAGAAGGCCTCCTTATATAATCTTGGAGAGGCCTAACCACCTTATAGATTCTTGGGATAGGTTGAGGATCTTTCTCCATCAGTTGTGGATCCTCTCTAAGATCCAGCCTTGACCTCATATTCGAATCCATCTAATTTCAGAGATAAGGGGGATCTTCCCCTGATTTTCTCAACAACATAACACTCCCCCATAATGGTGCATAGAGCGCTACAATGCTCCCCAAAAGGAGGGAAAGGAGCACTAGTAGTCCCTGCTAGTGGGTAGGGTAGAGATGCCCAATATTTCCTCAAAAAATCCCAGTGCTCCCCTAGAATGGTGCACAATGTGCTACAATGCTCCCCCAAAGGAGGGAAAGGAGCACTAACACTCCCTGCTAGTGGATAGGGGAGCGCTACCCTTCAAAATTCATTTTTAAGTGGTCTTCCTCAAGAAAAAGGCTTTGTACTCTTTGTCAAATGATTTATCCTTCTTTAACTAGTCTCTGAGGATGTCTTCAAGTGTTCCTTGTGATGTCGTTCGAGACATGACACATGCAATATAATTGTATGATGTCTGCGACACTTGTGACACTTGCGGAAAAAATGTGACACTTGCAACACTAGTAATGACGACAATAGGTCATCATTGAAGTGAGTAATTTTTATGTGTAAAATATTCCCCCCCAAAGTGCGAAGTTAGAATACGGAAACTGATGACTGAAGTACTTTGTAGACTTTTTTGAGCAAGGGTATTGACTCGGAGAACCTGGCAGAAGATGCACATAACCATCAAAAAAATATTATGATATGTTTCAAACCCAAGGAAGGCATACCTATGCTTGGGTGATAAAGACTTGCAAGGTATGGCCGCCATAAGATACACTGCGGATCCATAATTGTATTAAAAAAAAGGTATAGCCACCAAAGATACAATGTGGATCTATACTTCCATGAAATGAACTGATCGTAGCCATGAAAAATACACAGTGGATCTACGAGACGACAAGCCATAGCCACAGAACAATATGAAGGAGATCTATGTGACAATATATGTGTCAATATTCAAGAGAAACTCCATCACAACCTGGACAAAGTACATATCGGAGTGATCACTCAACCCAAGGTATTCTTACCGATCTTGATGCAGTACAAATCTAACCATGTGAGTAGATGTCCTGATGTTGAACATGGTAGAAACCAGTTGATTACCGGTCATTGAGGTAAACCGTTAAAAAGTGTGATGGAAATCACCATTGTTGTCAATTATTCCCAAGGTACCCTAGTACATTCCAACGAATGTGAATAGATGAGCTGAAGTTGAACATCTGTGGAATCATCCGATCAGAGATCAATGATGTAAACGGATTGTTGGAAGTGAGGAGGACTGTCATTGAGGCATGCAGGTCCCAAGGTACTAACTAGTTTCTAAGTCTAATTCTCAGATAATGTGCTGAAGTCGATAGGAGAGACTCATCGAAGGAGGGCCTTGATGTATCCCCCATCAATGACATGAAACTAACACAGAGATGTAAAGTGGTGAATCAGATGAGAACTAACTGACATGGGTGTTGAAACAAGAAATTTGTGATGGTTGAGTCTCGAGGTAGATACTTCCCTTGAACACTGAGGCACAACAGCATAAACATGACATGGACCAAAACATGATAATGCAGTGGATACTTTGACTTTCGTCAGGTGACCCAAAGGAGTAAAGAAAATCAAAGGATTGGTTTAGTGCAGAGGTTCAACGGATTAAAATGTATGAAAAGACAAAGTGTCATGTTCAAGGGTGACTGTAAGAGTGACTGGTGATGTTTTCAAAATCTGCTTGGCTTGTTTCCTTCAAATTCCCCCCCCATCCAGATATACAAGTACCTCTTTCTAATTTAACAATCTCGAGGAGGGTAAAACATGCTCTATATAACTCACCTTCGGTAAGTCCCTCTTCCTTTGTTTAATGAACTAGAAGAAGTAAGTGTTTGGTCCCGTATGGGCCCTTCAATGTATATTTTTTTAACGAGTCTAGAGAAGGTAAAGTTGGTGATTTTTCATGTTTAGAGATTCTGAAAAGAACTTAAAGACAAATCCAGTGTTGTCCTTTTTCATAATTTTAGTCTCGCGAGGCCGAAAAAGAGATAAATTATCTCTCAAAAGATGCCCTTTCAAAACTTTTAACGGGTGGGAAATGAAGCAAGATCATTCGACAATCTTTTCATATTTAGAGAGTATTAAAAGTTCTTAAAGACGACTCCAGAGGGTTCATTTTGCGTGTATCCATGTGAGTCCGAAAAAAGATAAAAGTTTACTCGGTTACATCCTCATGTATTTACGAGCACGAGAAAGAACAAAGACTAAGCTCAGTAACTTATTCTTATGTATTTACGAGCATGAGAAAGAAAAAAGACTAAGCTCGTTATTGATTTCATTTTTACACAAGCTTGAAACAAAATTAAACTATGCTTGTAAATTCCCAACGTAATTTCCAAAGGTTGGGATACCCATGGATGGTTGGGATATTCATTGTTAGACAAGTAAGGAACACTATACACTGCAACTCTCCCCACCTGAGGAATTATCAACAAGAAGTGCATAGACTAATAGAACATTTTGAAGCCTTCAACATTACAATGATCCCCAGAATAAATAGCACTCTTGTTGATTCCATGGACACCGCTGCCTCAAGGATATCCCCTTCAGAAGACTACGAAGCCTTTAGATTCATTGTGGAGATACTCTACAAACCATTGGTGCCCAACAATAATTCTAATTGGAAGGCCTTTGATGGAGATGAACAAATAATAAATTTTTCTTAACCAATGAGGAAAATTTCAAATATTTGGCTATTTATGATGAAATATTTCAAGAACAACTAGCGAAAACCAATCCCCATGTACAAAGAGTTGAAACCGATCAATCGACTGACAAACTGAGGTTTCACACGATACCAAAAGGGGTATCCAATTTAGAGAACCTTTTTTACTTAAGGGAAAGATTCAAAGGGTCAACGAGAACAAAGATAAGGATTTCCTATCCCATGTATGAGGCTATTAATCTAGGAACCCCGGAGAACCCTAAGAATATAAATCTAGGCAAGACAATATCTAAAGAATAAAGGAAGGCCTATCTCAAACTTTTCAGAGAATATCAAGATGTTTTCACATGGTCCTATTGAGATATGAAGACCTATGATACTCATATCATTCAACACAAAATCCCACTAAAACCCGGAGTAAAACCCTTCCAACAAAATCTCTAGAAGTACCACCCATCTCTGGAGCCTCTCATGTGTCAGGAGTTGAAGAAATTACTAGATGCTAAAATTATCTTGCAGTTTAGACTCTCTTCATGGGTAGAAAATTTGGTTCTTGTCAGGAAAAAGTTTAGGGAGATCCGTCTGTGTGTGGATTTCAAAAACCTCAACAGAGCATCAGAAAAGGACAACTACCCAGTCCCACCGATGGAGAAACTCTTGCAGACTGTGTCTTGTTCTAATATTTTCTCCCTGCTGGATGGTTTTTCAGGTTATAACCAAGTTCTAGTTTCAGAGGAAGACCATTTGAAAACTACCTTCCGAACCAAGTGGCGAACCTATTCTTATAAACACATGCCCTTTGGGTTAATCAATGTAGGGGAAACCTTCCAGAGGGCCATGGACGTAGCGTTTTGAGGACTAATAAAAAAATGTGTAGTAGTTTATTTGGACGACATGAGTGTATATTCAAAGAATAGAGAAGATCACATCCAACACCTAACCCATATTTTTGAAAGGTGTAGGAAATACGGTATATCCTTAAACCCCAAGAAAACTATCTTTAGTGTCAAGGAAGGGAAACTGCTAGGTCATGTTATATCTCAAGCAGCAATTCACATAGACCCAGAATAAATTAGGGAAATAGCTCAGATTCCATCACCCCACAACAAAAAGGCTATGCAACCCTTCTTTTGGAAAATCAATTTTGTGAGGAATTTCACCCCCGATTTCACTGAAACTATCAAACCCTTACAAAAAATGATCCATAAAGATGTTGAATTTAAGTGGGATGATGAAAAAAAAAGTGCTTTAAGCAATATTAAGATTGAAATATCTCAAGCTCCAATGTTGTGAAGTCCTAACTTTAGAAAATATTTTTTCCTCTACACTTTTTCCTCCGACCAATCGTTAGCTACAATATTGACTTAGAAGGATGATGACAATAATGAGGCCCCTATCTCATTTATGAGAACTAATCTCTAAGGGGCTGAACTAAATTAGCCTACTATAGACAAGTAGGCTTATGCGGTGTACAAGGCAATGAAACACTTTAGATCTTACATCCTAAATAACCATACCAAATTCATCGTGCCTCAACCTCCAGTCCAATCCCTATTCAGTCAGTAGGATATGGGGGAAAGAAGAGGGAACTAGATGGCAGTGGTCCAAGAATTTGATCTCGATATAAAACCTGCCAAAATGGTTAAGGGACAAGTATTATGTAAACTGGCAGCTGAAGAACATTACCAAGTAAATGAAGACCCCGGGTGGGAGAATGAATTGACATTATGGTATAGTGAAGCTTCGTACATGTCTCCAGGGCAGGAGTCTTGATATTTGGAAATTGTCTTATCTCTTTCACCATGGGACTTTCTTAGAAAACCTAAACCCTAAGGAAAGGAGAGCTATCAGACTAAAATTGACACAATATCACCTCATAAATTTAGTTCTCTTCTATTTTAATTATGATGGGGTACTTTTAAGATGTCTCAAACAAGAAGATGCAGACAAGGTTCTGAAGGAGCTCCATGATGGTCTTGCAGGTGGACATTTCGTAGGGAATACCACCACTCACAAAATACTGAGAGCCATATATTATTGGCCTACTCTATTAAGGGATGCTCACACATACACTAGGAACTGTAAAACTTGTCAAATAAGCATGGGGAGGGAAAAGAGAATAGCTGTCCCACTCCAACCTATGGATGTCTCCAGGCCATTCGAGCAATGGGGGTTAGATATCATAGGATAAATTACACCGAGTTCTTCAAAACAACATAGATATATACTGAATTCCACATACTATTTCACAAAATGGGCATAGGTTTCCCCTCTGACTCAGGTGAATGAAAAGGTGGTGATCCAATTCATAGAACAACAACTGATCACAAGGTTTGGTATGCCTTTCGTCCTTGTTTTCGATAATGCCTCTTAATTTCTTCCACCTTATTAAAAGAGTTTGATTTAGACAAAGGAATCATAATATGATACTCTGCAAACTACTATCCATAGGGGAACGGAGTGGCATAATCAACCAATAAGACCCTAGTGAGGATATTAAAGAAAATAATTGCAGACAACTAGAGGAATTGGCACAGTTCACTTCATAATGACTTATGGGATGATACAGTAACACCCAACGAAGCTATAGGGAATTCCCCATACTTTCTAGTATACGGACATGAATCCATTCTATCGAACGAGCTATATCTTCCATCTCTTCACTTTGCTCAACATTCTAGAGGAAAACCCTCATCGATTATACAACAAATAATTGATACCCTCCTCATGATGGAAGAAGAAAGGGAGAAAGAAAAATCAAAGTTCATTTCTCCTCAATAGATAGTTAAAAGGTGTTTTGACAAGAATAAGTCCAAAGAGAAGAATTTTGAAGTAGGAGACTTACTCTTGAAATGGGACAGAGCGAATGAGCCGAAGGAAAAACATTTGAAGTTTCAAAATCTATGGCTCAAACCTTTTCAGTTAGTCGAAAAAATTTGTGTAGGAATGTATCGATTGCAAAATCTGAGGGGGGAACCTGACGCCCTCTCGGTGAATGGCCAATCCCTAAAACAATATTTCTATTAAAAACAAAATGTGTGTGTTTTCATGATATTTTGTTTTTAGGTAGGTTGATTGCGGGGTTCTTCATTTTTGTTTTATATTTATTTTTCGCTTTTGAAGTTTGTGTTCATAAAGGAATTGGTTGAACTTATTTTATGCGGTATGACAAACTTTGTTCTTGACTCATGCTTACATACAACAAAAGAAGTGCTGGGAGAATTATGATTGTTTTGAAGGAGTTCTCTATCTAACCTATGCAGATAAATGACCTTGGCAAAGTGATGAAGTGTCATCCTGGTGGTCTGGTAAAACATGAAGGGAAAGAAGGTAATATGGAAAGGACCACATATACCTCAAGATAGAGCTAGCAAAAATTCACCTTAACCATCTCATTTTTCAAATAACAGACATCCTCCTCTCCCACTCGCTCAGGGCATTCTGTCGAAATAAAATCAATTACATCAAATGAGTGACAAGCAGAAGAGGGTATGTAGATAACTATGCCGAGGCTATGGACGCTTGCTGGTAGCAGAGTAAGGTCTGTGATGTCGGGGTGACTCTGTGGGGGCTATGGACGCTCGTTGGCAGCAGAGAAAAACCGTAGAAAGTGAATGATGATAACTAAAAGGCCTAGTGTCAGTGAATTCTTTACTTGAGTCTTTTCAAAATAGGGCATGGTTCATGGTTAAAGGAAACAAAGGTAGAATAAAGGTTGGAAATCAACAAGAAGGCCCAGATTCACCAACCAGGGAATTTCAAATGCAAGGATAGAAGAGGCTCTGATAAAAAACCAATTAAGTTATTAACTAGCTTCTGCATCAGCTGAGCCTAGGGAAGGAAAAGAGATTCTACTTTCACCCAATAAGTCACCATTTGTTGAGCACTCAACACACCCTAAACATCCTGATCAAATTTTTTCATTTATGGGTACCACTTGTTATATTCACTATCTGACTCAATTTTATTTTGGGAAATGGTTTATCTTTGTTTTTTCTTCATGTCTCTTATCACCTAGTCAAGTTTGTTTGAACTTATGAAACCTCATATCTAAAAGAAATTAACACCTGAATTAAGAATCGACAGCTAAACACGACACCTAACGTGCTAAGGTTCGACGTTGGAAATAATTCAAGTAAGTAAAGGAACCACACAAAGACAACAATCGTCAAGATCTAATCCTCATCGACAGAAGGCAGAAGGCAGTTTTGGGTTGCATAAGTTATTTGCATAAAGGTTCGAGAGATAGCCAATCCCCTTCAACATCGGAAAAATATGAAAAAGAAAGACGTGAAAAAAGGACATAAATAAATTGTTGATAGCTGATGCGCGATGTGCTTTATTGGGATCGAGGAAATCCTGAAAGATCACAACAATCATTTCGATCGTGATAAATTCATCTCCAATCCCTGATCCTCGATGCGTTTTTGGCATCGAGACTTTCTCAAGGGAGCCAATCCAAGATCATTTGGGTGAGTTTATCGCCGATCGCCGATCCTAGACACTTTTCAGCGTCAACAAGTTAGGACTTGGTTTTAGAAATGTATGGCTTACAAAAATTCCAACTCCGACTGACACGAGCGAATGAAGTCACTAGTCTTGAATTCCACATGTCTTTACCATGTAAGAGGGTCGTATGATCTAGTTTTATCCCCAGTCATTTCTGGTTCCTTAGGTCTTAGTCACGCCTCCTAGTCAACATTTCCACGTTAGCTCTGTACGGCAAGATCGATCGATGTCGAAGATTTTGCAGGAGGGTATCAATGAAAATGTTCACAATACAATCCTGACCCCTGATCCACCAACTGAAAGAGTAGAACGATGGGACGTTTGTGACATTATATACAATCGGATTTTGGACATTTAAGGAACTATTTAATGCCCGATCCCACATTAGTTTCTACCCCATACGTTGATTAGAAAACAACATTTTGAAATCGACGATAGACCACATTACCACCCGTGCCTTCGTTTCCAACCACGATGAATTTAAGTTTAAACATCTCTGAAGATCTGATGGAATATTTGTTGAAATTTCACTCATAAATCGAATTGAATGGTTGATGTGACACAGTAATTTATCCTTGTTTAAATCTCTAGAACAGTTTTGAATAAATTCATTATGGGCGTAAGTTGAGTTCCAGAGCATCCAAAGGAACAGAGTGAGTGACTTGAGACTGTACTGACCCTTTTGATTATCAAAAATAGGTTTAACAAGCTTCAAAGGTATGTATCCAAGTCTATCAATTCGTTGGCTATAATTTATATATGCACAACCGAATTTATTGCACAATCTCTAAACTATGTTATAGTTGTAGGTAATATGCCACCAAGAAGGCCCACCAAGCAGTGGAAAGAAATTATTACATCAATGCAGTTTGAAAGGGCTGAGATAGCGAAGAGCATGAAATTTGGGTGATGAGGGACAACAACATAGATCGTATAAGGAAAGCGACCGAATACTGGGTGAAAATGGCCCAAGAACCTCAACAAGAGATTCAAGAGAAATAGGCCTATTGTGAAAGAAGCTGGGTCAAGATTAATCGGGATATGAAAGACAACAGTTTCCCATAATTCATCTTACCCGAGGACTTTGTCGACTTGCATGAGATATTCAAACAACATGTAGAAAAAGACTCAGCGTGGACTACATAGATAGAAAAGGTGGCGAACATGGTGCCAGGAAAAGTACAATAGTTCATGGAACACCTGATCAAGGCTCGAACAATATTACAATAGTTAAGGGTAAAAATAGTCAAGTATCGGGCATGATATATAGAAGTAAAGGATATCCTCTCGTCCCTAAAGGACCAACACAGATTCCTGTATGCCAACACATGGGAGGAACTCTTTTTCAAATGGTCAGAGTATGAGAAGAGTCATCCACTCCAGTGAAACCATTCGATGACTCTTAAAAGACAGAGAGATGGAAGCACCATGTGGCGATGTTTTGTTTTAATTAGCTTGCACTTTTGACAGTTATTTTTAATTAATGAGTTTTTGTAAATAAGAGGATCGACCTTTTAGACGAGGTCGATGGTTTTGGAAAAGACTCTCATTTTTGGAATCGTAAAGAGCTATTTCAGAAAACCCTTAATTGAGAAGTTCTGTTTAGGACTAGAGACAAATTTCTATTTTACATCAAAGGCATCTGTGATTGGATCATAAGGAGAAATTACTTCTGAGTTTATCTCATGAATGGATGCTGTAATGAGTAAGAGTTTCTGAATCTATTGATAAGTTAGTTGATTCAATATTTTTATAGTTCTTATCTCTAATGATGGAAATAAAATCACGTGTTAATGTGTGATTAGTGATTAGAGCTAAGAAAACTAATTTTCTTGCCATCATTTTATTGCATGTATGTTTTCTTTCGATAATTGTATCTCAGTCAATAATTGAAATACCAACAAGTTGATGTATCAGTACTATGCTTGTTGTAGGTGTGAAAATCTTTGTTTGCATGCATGAGCACGAGGGTTATCCTTAGCTCATCCTTTTTCAGTAGTTAATTTTCCCCCCTTTTCTTTTACCCAGCTGGTTTATACTAGCACCTATATTTTATGAGACCCGCCTATAAGAGAAAATACAAAAAAGAGAACGTTCAAAATGAAGGAGGATTTTTCATGAGAAAATATCCTATAAATCACTACGTAAAGCCCATTGATTAATTGGCCAGATCACAATATCTAGAGAACCATTGCACTATCAAATGCTGCAAAATCTAATTGGGCCTCGGTGGCGGGTTTGGTTCCTACTGTTGAGTCAAATGGATTTAGGACCCCTCAATAGGGCCATCAACGAATAATGTTGTCGAATATAGCGTCGTTATAGATCTTTTACGCAACGTCGTTTCACATGGTATTAATTCTTTAGAAGTTCACCTGGATTCCTAGTTAGTAGTATGTCAGTTGAACAACTGTTATCGTGTGCGATATGCTACTCTAATCCGACGATTCTTGCGGGTACGAATTTTGGAATGACATTTTTATTTTATTACTTATCATCACATACCTAGAAGTTCTAATTATGTATCCGATGCATACACCAAATATGTTTTAGATTGGAATTTGTCACATAACTAAAGCAAAGAAAACACATTCACCAATTTTACACATTGTAATATAAGTGAAGTCAAGGACCAATGTTTTTGTATTTCATCTCTCAAAAACATGGTGTCATAGTACAAAATTGGGGCTCACACCCTCAAAATACATATACGGCCTATCAATACAATAACCATGACATCTATGCATGTGTCACTAGATGTGTGTCATGATAACATAGTGCGACATTTGTGAGATGCCAAAAGAGTTGCACCCAAGAATGTGGCACACCTACCATGTTCCTCTGCATCGCCTCCGACAAATCCTCTACCTGAACCATCAAAATTATTTGTGTCAAATGAGATAGGTTTCCCTGCACATTTTGAAGCACTCTCTTAGCATCTCCTCCCACTAGCTCATCCCCCTGGTGCCTCCTCTTGTCTTGTGGGAGTCCATTTGGCCATTGCAGACCCACATATGTGTAGCATACATTTTTTAATTAGTACTTGACATCATCCAAAAACATTTTTGTTTTCTTCTACAAAAATACAAAAAAATGAAATATTCAAAAAACTTTTTTATACCTATGTCTCTGTAGGTAGAAAATGGTGGTAATGGCATGTCTAGATATCCTCTAGAGTCAATCCATGCATATGGATAGTATTCCAGAGACATCACCCACTGATGCCAACAAAATAAAAACTCATCGTTGTAGGGCGTTGGTACCCTACTGTTGGTCCTCGACCAAGTTTTGAGGAAACATTGGTCGGGTTCGACCACTTTTTGGACATCGACAAGCTGGTCGAAGATGGAGTGCCCAGGCGGAGATGATATCACAAGATATCACTTGTTTTGTGGACCCAACAAGGGGTTCATTAGGGTTTATGTAATGGGTTATGGGATTTCAGCCCATGGGTTTACCCATGATTAGGCCTTTTAATAAAAGTATAAATATGTAAGGATGTAATGCAAAAGTAGTAGTATCTAGCTAAGTGCAAGAGGCGATAGTTTTGAGTTTCTTTGTGCAACATACCATGTATGTAAGGATCTGTGCTTAGTAGAGGAGTTGTCTTTGTGCCTTGAACTAATTTTGGGAAGGTGGATCTGGTGCACAGTGCGTAGATCACCTGTCCAATGAAAAGCTTGGCTCTATGGCTTAGTGCACAGAAGTAGAGGAATGTAAGAGGTTGAAGCCTAATAAAGAAGAAGAAGGAGTTGTTGGATGTAGCCTCACATTGGGGTGAACCACATATATCATGTGTTGATGGTTTTCTTTGTGATGTGATATTTATGTTGTAGATCTGCTTAGTGCATTGATTATTATGAATGATAGATAGATCTATGAATTCTTAGTGTTTTGTCTATGTTGGATGCGTTATATATAACTTTTGATGCTAAGTGCGATGTATATTTTGTCGTTTTTATTGCACCGATCTATACTTAGGGTTTGATCTACAATATAAATAAATATAATGAATTAACGTGTGTCGTTCCTAAGTATTCTGTGAAGTATTGCAATCACAGATCTATTTCCCAACCTTGTTACAGACACTTGATTCCTGTAACCCCCCCTGCCTCTACCTCGGATGAGACTTCTCCTTCTTCATAGATGTTTTCGATAGGGTTAGTAGTTAGGGTTTTGTTGGTGCATTGTTGGTGCGTTGAACCCTGGGTCTTCCCTTGTGAAAAACAAATGGTTCCATTGTCGGGACCTGGAACTATGATTGTTGGGAACTGAAGTAAAGAAAAGAGAAGCTCTATGCGTAGATATGATACTGTAGTGAACAATATTCTACTTGACTTAAGAAGCTCTGTGCTAAGGAAGAAACCTAATTTGAAGAAAGGAGGTAAGATCTTGAAAGAGGTAAAGCTTTGTTCTTGGATAGAGTAAGATAAGTGGAAAATTTTTGTTTTGAAAGCATGAATCTAGGTATCTTTGATATATTTTGTCCTAGTCTGAAACTTAGGGTATAGTTGGAAGAAAAAGTTGATCTAAATAAATTTGATAGAAATAGTGAAAGATATGTTATTCCCATGCATAGAAATAATTTTTGGACTAATGAATGGATGCAGGAACCTAGAAAGAATTTTTGCAGATTAAAGGTCCAGCACTATGATCCTAATGCACAGTACAAGAGAAGTTGTGGAAATTACAAGAGAAAGAGAGGATTGACATTATGTTATAACTACAGAAGACTGGGACATCTTGCTAAGGAATTCCCTGGTGCAGGTCCTATTTATCTATGTTGTAAAATTGTTGGTCATGAAGTTGAAGACTGTCCAAGAATGATTGCTAAAGTTGAAAAAATGAATATGAGTCAAGATAATAAGAGAATATTAGAGAATCATAAAGAGAAAGAATCAAAGAAAGATCAGACTATGTTAGTACAGTTAAAAGAAGCAATGCATAATCACAAAGATATTAGTTTACCAGAGATATTGAAAGAAAAACATCGCATAAATACAAGAATAGGAGACTTCGACATAGACTATGTCCTAGATGAGGAGACATAAGTGAATATTATGATAGAAAGAACTTGGGAAATTTTGGGAAATCCCACTATGGTACCTTCATTGGAAGGATAGGATTGTTCAAAGGAAAGATGATAACCCTGTGTGGAAGAGTGACTAATGTACCTGTTATCATTCATGGAACATCGATAGAAGAAAAAATTGAAGTTATTAGGTTTGTTGAGAACATCACCCCTTTTCCACTTTTGTTAGGTAATACCTAGATTGAGAAATATCGGATCAGAAAGAAATCAGAGGAAGAAGCTACAGAAAATAAAAAGCAAGAACTAAGGGATTTCATAGCTAGAAGAATAAATCAGCTGATAGAAGAACGAGAAGTTGAGTCGAAGCAACATAAGACCAGAGAATTATCTATCGAGGTTGAAATAACACAAGAAGGTTTGAAGGACCTATCCATATAAGAAAGAAGTATATCCACCCAGGAAATAGTAAGAGAAGGGATATTAAATTCAAACCCTTTGAGAGCACATCAACAATGTGAAGTCACTTTGCTAGGAGAAGATATGAATAAGAATGGAAAGAGAAATCCAAAAAATGTTAGAGAGACTCAGAGCACAGGAAAGAAGGCAAGGAATATTAGTAAGAAGAAGGATAAGTTGGAAAAACTATAAGAAGTTACAGAGAACAGCTGGAAGATTTCACAGATTGGAACTTCACAGGAGGCATGTTTGCAGGATTTGAACTTCGCCAAAACAATAGAACCACACATAATGGGACTTAGCCATGGCAAAGCTATATGACTGTTGGAGGCACCCCAACCATTAGAAAAATTCTCTGAACGGATAGAAGACACATTTATGGGCGAATAGACCACGTTTGTGACGTTGAGACCATGCCACAACAGATTGATTCGTATTGATTGAGGCATTCCTGTCCCTTGGAGGAATCCATTATGGTGCTTTCTTATTTAACCCATCGGACACTGGGCTAGGACCACTTTTTTCTACCCTTGATTATCTAAGACAAGAAACAAAGTGATTGTGTGTGTTGATTTTTTCTATCAGGCCTCACCATCTATTGTTTACCCCACTATCCATTCACCTACCTCGACTTAATTGTTCACAGTGAGAATGTCACCGAGTGCACTGAGCTAGAGAAATACTTTGAAGAAGTTCCGAAGAAGTTTATGGCTGATAAAGATATGTCTGAGGGAGTACATTCATCATCGACCAGGGGAATGCAGGCTTCCTCTTTGACTAGACGTCGCTCGAAATGTACTAATCCCGCTACTGAGAAGCGAAGGAAGCATTGCGATGATTTGGCTAATGCAAAGCATATCCCATTGATCTTACCTGATTACATCCCGCCTTTGGCTGGTGTGGTTAACCATGACAAAATTCCATGACAATTTGAGTATACATTGATCACCACGTACATCCTGAAGGGTATACACGTAGAAGGAAGCCATCTGGGATAGATCCCATCCTTGAAGAACATCGATTTCAACCTTGGAGATAGAAAGAACTATGTGATGCTTGTGACACATAGATATTTGTTGAATATGTCTGGGAAGAAGCCTCACATAGTCTCTCAGCCGTGGATCAAGGAGCTCGCGTAATCCACAATATTGAACGTAATGAAAATCCCTCATTTTGGCTGACATCAGGAGGTTAACGCCTACATTAAACTCCTCTTATCATGCTATTATGGATGATATTTGTGGCTTGACAGGCGCATTATTGTGGATTCGACTTTGATCCACCTGATCACAAGATTGAGCATGCAGGGACCTGACCCTCAACAATTCTACCCAGGGAAGACTTTAGATCGCTCTCTGGCACACCACATAAAGGAGGCATACAATGAAGTTGAGAAGGGAAAGAGAGGCTACAAGGTAGCCTCTATCTAGGATGTTGCAGTGCACCTTGCTTGCCAAATTATAGCTGGCAAGATCGTCAGAAAGAACTGCCCCACGCAGGTCACCGGGTTTGTGGTCTACCTCACAGGGAAATTCATGGAGGAGATGCAAATGAATTGGGCGAGCTACCTTGTCAACGAGCTAGAGAAATACTGTCATGAAGCGTGGGATGAAGGATATGAGTTCCATTTCAGTTGGTTTCTTGTGTTGCTCGCATTTGTCACTTGGAAAATGTCAGAAGGAGCTATCTTCCTAGAGATTGAACCTTTAGAGACATTGGCCGCAAAGTTCTCCACTCTATGGTACACGAATGATATGTCAAAGTAGTGGCAGTCGAAAACAATATTCCATGCCTATTATCAGCAGCTGAAGGTTTCCATAGAATATTTCCACACATGACTCATCGAACATTGCACCAGTACAAACCATTAGCTAAGTTCCATGCAGATTGACATTTCATTTATATCACCATGCGCAGGGATGAGAGCAAGGAGCAATTACAGTCCTATTATAAGTTGACCAATGAAGACATGGAACAGATCATGAAGGAGTGGCCGACAAAGTTCCTTGTACTAATTGATGGTGCAGAACTCTCTGACCCTAACATCATTGGAAGCCCCTTGGTCACCTGGGCCGAGCATGTTAGACAAACCAGCGCGAAGAAGAAGAAGAAAGAGGTTGAAGTCCAAGACATAGAGACAAATGAGGAGGACAATGCCTCAAAATAAAGTAGACCCATTTTGCCTGCAAGAGGAGGAGGAGATGAAGTAAATCAAGAAGTAGGAGGGGAAGAAGGAGAAAAACAAGGAGAAGGTGAAGCTACACTACTGAAGGACCCCCCTATCGAGATAGAAACATCGAAGAAGAGGAAGGGTTCTCTGCAGAAACCCTCAGCAAAAAAGAAGACCCGTGCAAGTAAGTAAGCCCCAAACAGAGGCTACGCTCACGGAGGATGACATTAGTATAGTCCATGGAGTGATGAAAGATGTGTTCGAGGACCTCTTACAAAAATATGGAATGAAGCAAGAAGAGTTGTATGTACAAGTTGAGAAGGATACGAAGGAGATACAATGAGATATTCAAGTTAGCCCCACAGTACCTACTGCACCCTCCTCGCAAGAGACTACAGAGTTGGGGGATTGATCTAAAAATGAAGAAGACTTGAAAAACTTGAATAATTATTGCAAGTGAAATGTTATGTGTTTAAAGCAACAGGATCAATTTTCAATACATAAATTAAGGATTACTTATGCAAAATACACATAGACAACAACATAAATATTGAACATAAACACATGTGCACAGTAATTGATAAAGGAGTTCACCCTTCTTATGGGCTACATCTCCTGGTCCAGCTTCCAATGGATCATTATTATTAATTGCTCAAAAAGTGCTCAAAAACATGTCTTACAATGCTCAAACTGACAAACCGACTGCTCCAATACTTCCCAGCATCCCAAAACCCCTGTCTGGGATCTTTCGGCACCTGAAACGATTGAAAAATGAGAAAGATAGGCCTCCTGGAAGTCTCCTTCTCCAAGCTTGTTGTCTCTGGTTCTACAATTCGCACCCTCCTTGAACAAACCTGGCTCACATGCTCTTTTAAGCGTAAAAACCTGGCATCGGGCGCAACCGTGCCAACGGTGCAAACCGTAGGATGGTTAAGGCGCCTCCAGCCCCTAACCGCCTCGGCACCTGGGCGTATGGCACATGCGACCAAAGGCTGGGCAAAAAGGTGGTTAGTTCGTTTGAACCGTGCCAACGGTATAACTCTCGTGCATACACACCCGCACGCACATTTAACCAAAGGTTATGGTTCAAAACCCCACGCGATCAATATAATATGCAAACCATAGTTTATACATATATGCAATGTAATATTGCAATACATTGCAATTTAATGCAATGCAATATGTGCACCAACGGTCGGGCTTTTATATATATGGTCGTATGTAATACCATGTGTCCATGGGTCAGGGCTTAGCCCCGGCCCGGCCCCCCTTTGCATCCGACATATATCAACATTAAATAATAGTAAAACCATATTACAAACAAGGTTCATGTGGTGGCACTTTGGCTAGAAGAGAGTTATGAAGTCGTTGGTGTTGGGGGAGGTCCGAGGGTCGAACCCCATGAACTCCCCATATAATTTTACATAGCCAATTAAACAAAAATGAAGGGGACACGTGGCGCCCATGGATTGGGCCACGTGTCCTCATATTACTCGCCATCTGCCGGACATGTGTCAACATGCAACTCGTCAACATCAACCAATGAAAACGTGCCATGTCACCCACCTACCACGTCACCGTACGGATGGTACGACCCTGCCACGTCACCGTACGAACTGTACGGACATGTATAGTCAACATCAAAAATTTTGCCTATTTGGCTTGGCGGACAGATCGCGATATCCTCTCCGTACAGACTCCGTTTTAGAAAGTAAATATACTGCCGGAATCAGAAAGACGAGACGGACGCAATGGCACTATTTTCGTCGCATTCCGAGCACTTCGAAAATTGAGCAAAATTTGATCCCCTGATCAGGGATGAACCAACCCAACATCGAAGATTGGTAGATGAACTAGAGGCTCAACTTCTACGAGTCCAAGAAGAAAAGGAACAAGCCATAAAATCCCTGAAGAAAGAAAAAGAGGATATCTTGGAGAAACTATGAGTTGTGCGGTACTATGTAACTATGTATGAAAATGAGAAGGATGAGTTACGGGTGATGCTCGAGGAAGATAAGGAGAAGATATAGAGGGAAAAGGACTAGCTTCTCACAGAGCATACTGTAGTTGTTGGCCCTTGACCAATTTTTGAGGATCCTTGGTCAGGTTTGACCTATTTTGGGACTTCGACAGGCTGTCGAAGGTGGAGTGCAAGTCGAAGTGGATATCACGGGATCTTGACCTCTTTTTAGGGAACTTTTGGGTTTTTCGTCTTATGTAACAGGTATGGGGATGTCAGACCATGGGTTTACCCATGTTTTTTCCCTTTTGTAATGTATAAATAGATGTCTAGGCGATGTAAGAAAGAGACAGGGGCCTAAAAGAACCAAGTTGTAAGTTGTGCTAAGTGCAAGTGATAGTTGTAAATTCTTTGTGCATACTGTGTGGGGTTTTCAAATCTAAGTGCAAGTGACTATAATAGAATGTGGCAAAGTCTTTTTTCTATACCCTAGCTCGGGGAAGGAGGATCTAGCGAGGTGCGCGCAAATCTCCTGTCTTCTGCGGAGTAGGATTTTGATGCTATGTGCTTGTAAGAAGCTTGACCGGAGATAATAAAGAAGAGAAGAGTTGGTGGACATAGCTCAAGGTTGGGGGTGAAACATGTATATCTTGTGTTGTGTTTACTTTGTGAATTATGGTTGTTGTATTGTTTATATCATTTATGCTTAGTGTAATGATGAATGCTTAGATGAATACGATAGCTCAGTGCCTAATGATGTGAATAAGATGCTAGATCTGATTTGTGTTGATATGCTTAGTGCTTGAATATATTAGATCTGGATGAATATTGTGATGCTCTGTTATTAGGGTTTATCTACGCTATAAACAAAGGTTGAATACTAATGAACTATAATTTCTAAGTGCTCTGTTAAGGTGTTACAATCATAGATCTATGTCCCAGCTAAGGTTGCAGACACTGGAGTCCTGCAACCACCCCTGCCTCTACCTCAGGAGAGACTTCATCTGCTTCGCAGGTGTTGCCGAAATTGTTGGTAGTTAAGGTTTTGTTGGTGCACTCTTGAAGCGTTGAACCCTGGGTCTACCCCTATGCCAAAAAATGGTTCCATTGTCGGGAACTAAAACTGTGATTGCTGGGAACTGAGGAAAAGAAAGAAAGCTTTGTGCATAGATCTGTTTCTTTAGTGCGCAATATTCTACTTGATTGTGAGGCTCTGTGCTAAGAAAGGAGGCAGATATGAAGAAAAGAGGTAATATTAGTGAATTTTTTTGATTAAAGAGGTAAGATCTGAAAGCTTTGTGCTTTGATAAAAGTAAGATAAGTGGAAATTTTTTGTTTCGAAAGTATGGATCTAGGTATGTTTGATAAAAATTTTCCTAGTCTAAAAACTAGGGCATAGTTAGAAGAAAGAATATTTGATATGAATAGATCTGGTAGTAATAATGAAAGATATGTTATTCCTATCCATAGAAATAATTTTTGGACTAACAAATGGATGAAATATCCTAGGAAGAATTTTCTGCAGGTTAGATACCATGATCCTAGTGTGCAGTACAAGAAAGGCTAGGGATCATTTAAGAGAAAGAGATGATTAACCCTTTGTTACAGCTGCAGAAGGCCAAGCCATATTTCTAAGGATTTCCCTAATAGAAGACCTAGTTGTCTTTGTTGTAAAGCTATGGACCATGACGTTCTGGATTGCCCTAGAATGATTTCTAAGGTTGAAATAATGAATATGAGACAAGAAAACCCTAAGAAAGGCCAAGAAATTAAGACTATGGAAGAACCCCAGAAAGAATTAGAGATTGTACTACTACAAATGAAAGAAACCCTGAATGACCACAAAGATATCAACTTATCATAGATCTTCAAAGAGAAAGAGTGCATTGAAACAAGAGTAGGAGACTTTGACATAGACTGTGTTCTGGATGAGGAAACACAGGTGAATATTATGATAGAAAGAACGTGGGAAATTTTAGGAAAGCCTCCTATGATTCCTTCATTAGGAGGAATATGATTATTTAGAGGAAAGATAATAACCCTATGTGGAAGAATTACCTAGATAACTATGAGTGCTCATATAAATTTGATAGAGAAAGAATTTGAGGTTATTAAATTTGTTGAGAACAACACCACATTTGATTTATTTCTAGGAAAACCCTAGATTGAGAAAGATCCGATCTGAAGAAAAAAATAAGAATCCTTAGAATAGAAAAAGGAATAATTAAAAGATTTCATGATTAGGAGAATCACACACTTGATAGAAGAACAAGAGAACCAGTCCAAGCTGCTAAAGACTAGGGATCTGGATGATGAAGATGAAAGAACGGAGAAAGACTTGAATAACCCGTCCACGTTCGAACCCTATGAAAGACAATCAACAACGCGAAGTTACTATTCCAAGACAAGATAAGAATCATAATGGGAAGAGGAACTCAGTAACGCAAATCATAGGGAAAAAGGCTAGAAATCTTAGCAAGAAGAAGGAAAAGTTGGAGAAATTACTGGAAGGTCTAGAGAAGACTTCATAGAAGGAAGGTCCCCAGAATTCGAACTTCGCCGGAATATCATAGGAACTTAGATTGACACTTTGCCATGGTGGAGTGATATAACCATTGTAGTCATTATGACCATTAGACTAATGCTCCTGAATGGTTAGAACAACAATTATGACCATAAATCTCACCATCAGACTATTGGGACCACGCTGTAATAGACATAACTGCATTGATGAACGCTTCTTGTCCATTGGAGAGATCCATTACCTCTCTATCTACTTAGTCCATCGATTGTTGCACCGAGAACACTTTCACGAATTGTATCTGAGCCAACAAAATAACTCATTGCTACCGCACTGTGTTTACTAATCTTTCAACACCTATTCTATTACATTGAGCATTCATTCATTGACTTAAGTTATTCGATCACGAGAGTGCATGTCGGACGAACTCAGTGCCATAGAGAAGTCGATTGAAGAAGTTCTAATCGATCTAATGGATGAAAAAGTAATGTCCATAGGAATTCAGGCTTCATTGACATGAGGAGTCCAAGCCTCCCCGTCGACTGCTCATGGATCTAGACCATCCCAAGTTGCAGTCGAGAAAATAACTAAGCATCGAGATGAATTGGCGAACGCGAAATTAATCCCGACTATCCTTCCCGACTACATCCCACCTCTAGCTGGCATGGTGAGTCATGATAATGTCCTCGGGGACTTCGATTACACTCTGGTTACTGCATACCTCCTGGAGGGGATACGTGTCGTTCGACTACAGCTGGATAAGATCGTGGCATTAAAATTCAATGAATTCAACCTAGGGGATCGCAAGAACTACAACATGCTCGCTCCTCACAGGTATTTGACTAGGATGAAGGGGAAGAAGTCGAGGATAATCCCCCAACCATGGACTATGGATCTCGTGCAATCCACTTTCCTAAATGTAATGAAGATACCACATTTTGGAAGGCACCAGGAGGTTAACACATGCTTTAAACTCTTGCTGTCGTGATTCCATGGCAGCTATCTATGGATATATAGACGCATCACTGTCGATCCGGTGTTGATCCATAGGATCATTGGATTGAGCATGCAGGGACCTGACATGCAAGACTTCTACCTAGGGAAGGTTGTTGATCGCACCCTGGTGCAGAGGATGAACGATACCTATGGTGATGTAGAAAAGGGGATGCGAGGCTACAAGGTAGCTTCCATCCAAAATGACATAGTGCACCTGGACTGCCAGCTGATTGCATGAAATCTAGTGAGAAAGAACAGATCCATGCAGGTCACAGAGTTCATTTTTGACCTCGCTGGAAAATGCATGGAAGGACTACAGATGAACTGGGAAAAGTACTTAGTCAACCAATTAGAATTGGATTGCCGTGAAGCTCAAGATTAGGGCTATGAGTTCCATTTTAGATGGATGTTGATCCTCATCGTGTTTACTTCTTGGGAGATGCCGGAAGGTGCGACCTTCCTTGACATTGAGCCATTTGAGCCACTCACTTCGAAGTTCACCACGCTCTGGTATTCGAGCGATATGGGAAAACAATGGAAATCAAATGTGATATTTCATACCTACTATCTCTAGTTAAAGAGGGCTATTGGGACTATCCCTTATATGACGCTAAACACCCTGCAGAGTTTCAGGCCCCTTATGAAGTTCCATGTAGATCAACACTTTATTTATATCACTACGCACACAGACAAGAGTAAAGAAGAGCTTCAATCATACTATAAGCTCACAGAGGAAGACCTAGAAGAAATAACTAAGGACTAGCATATAGATCTCCTTATCCCTGCTGACCCCACAGAGCTGTTCGACCCCGAACTAATTGGCATCCCTGAGGCCACTCGTGAAGAGCATGACACACTTGGAACTATCAGAAGGAAAAAGACCGAAGAGGTCCAACAACTAAGTAGTGCATCAGAAGAAACTGCTTCAGAATCACCTGGATGAGGAGGTGATGATGAAGTAGATAAAGAAGAGACTAATGGAAAAGAAGATCAATAGAAGTAAGGAGAAATAACACTGCCTAGGGATCCTGTTGATGAGGCCGATCTCTCCAAAAAAATGAAGGTTTCCCCTAAGAAACCTACTTCCTGGAAGAAATCCAAAGCTACTAAGACTAAGCTGCATATTGTACTCACACTCGATGACTTCGACTTTATCATTGTTGTCGTATCTGACGCCTCACAAGACCTCTTTCATAACACTAAAGCCAAATAAGCAACCATGTATGATAGAATTGAAAAAGAACTCAGAGGGGTACAACAAGCCCTTCACTCCAGCCGCACAGTGTCCACTGCGCCCGCACCATCAGAAGAACCATAGTTGGGAGATGAGCCTACCCAACTCCACAGAATAGCTAATGTGAGTCATGACCAAATCTCGACTTTGTTGCACACAAGAAGAAAAAGAACAGGCCACAGTGGCTCTAAAGTAAGCATAGGAGGAAGTAGTAGAGCAATACTGAGTTGCAAAATAGGAGAAGGATGGCATCCAAACAAAGTTCTAAGAGGAGAAAGCACAAATCCAACAAGAGAAAGAACAATTGCTCGTAGAGTAGATTGGAGTTAAAGAAGCAGTCAACAGAGCACTTCACTCTGTGATAGGGTTAGAGAAAAAAGTGAAAGAACCAGTGGAGAATCAAGTAGCGTGGCTTGTTGAAGCCATCCAATAGCTTCAATAGAGAATAGAAGACCTAGAGATACAAATAGTTCCAAGCACTCTGAAGGACGTGCGAGAGAAAAGAGAAGCCACTACCTGGAGCATAGTTGAGAAAATCAAAGAATTATATTTGGAATGTAAACAACTAAGTGATTGCAGTGCATATACTTATGAGTGACTTACTGAGGACCTTGAATTGAAGACACTAGAGTCACAACTCCAGGAAGCAAAGAAGCAAGAAGCAACAGTACAAACACAGTTGAAGCTCTTGTCATCATTAAAGAGAATGAAACAACCCCAGGAATAGTGCACTGCTCAACAATAGGTCCACACCATACATAGCAAATTCATGGAAGTGACTCAGAGGATCCATCCAGTCTAGGACGAAGCTTGCCAACCGTTTGAGGAGATTGAAGGACAAGGAGCATAGCTTGAAGAAGTAGTCACTGTAGTCGAACAACGCTTAGAGAGACCTGTCAATGAAGTAGTTATCCAAGAGTTCACCGAGAAGGAGGCCTTGGCGCAACAATAGGTCAAAGAAGCTCAAGCCAATATCGAGGATGTTTTGGCAGAGCTACCTAGACCAGAGTGACTTAGGATGAGTCACAGGTGAGTGTTGGGGACCTATTGTCCCTTGACCAAGTTTTGAGGATCCTTGGTCAAGTTTGACCTATTTTGGGACTTCGACAGGTTGTCGAAGGTGGAGCACAAGTCGAAACAGAGATTGCGAGATCTCAACCCCCTTTTAGGAAAATTTTGGGTTTTGGGCTTATGTAACAGGTATGGGGATGTCGGCCCATGGGTTTACCCATGTTTTGGTGCTTTTGAAATTTATAAGTAGATGTCTAGGCGATGCAACAAAGAGACAGGGACCTAGAAGATCCAAGTTGTAAGTTGTGCTAAGTGTAAGTGATAGCTATAAATTCTTTGTGCATACTATGTGAGGTTTGCAAGGCTAAGTGAAAGTGACTGTGGTAAAGGCTTTGTGTTGTACCCTAGCTCGAGGAAGGAGGATCCGATAAGGTGCGCGAATATCTCATGTCTTCTACGAAGTAGGATTTTGATGTTATGTGCCTGTAAGAATCTTGACCAAAGATAATAAATAAGAGAAGAGTTGGTGGATGTAGCCCCAGCCTAGGGGTGAACCATGCATATCTTGTGTTGTGGTTACTTTGTGCATTATGGTTTTTATATTGTTTATATTATTCATGCTTAGTGTAATGATGGATTCTTAGATTAATATGATAGCTTAGTGCCTAATGATGTGAATAAGATGGTAGATCTGATCTGTGTTGATATGCTTAGTGCTTGAATATATTAGATCTGGATGAATATTATGATGCTTTGTTATTAGGGTTTATCTATGCTATAAACAAAGGTTGAATACTAATGAACTATAATTGCTAAGTTCTCAGTTAAGGTGTTACAATCATAGATCTGTGTCCTAGCTAATGTTGCAGGCACTGGAGTACTACAATCACCCTTGCCTCTACCTCAAGTGACACTTCATTTTCTTCGCAGGTGTTGCCGAAAGGGTCGATAGTTAGGGTTTTGTAAGTGCGTTGTTGAAGTGTTGAACCCTAGGTCTGCCCCTGTGCCAACAATAATCAAATAAGTGGTGAGAAGAACACTTCACTCTGTGCTAGGCTTGGCACATGAGGAACATGAGGCAATTGAGGTCCAAGTGACGAAGCTCGTTGAGGCCATCCAACAGCTTCAAGCAAGGGTAACGGAGTTGGAGACCCAAGTAGTTATGAGAACTACACAAGAAGTGCATGACCAGAGGGAGGAAGCCGCTAAGAGCGCAGTGGAAAGAATTAAAGTCCTTGCCTCATAATGCAAGCAGCTAAGCAACAAAAGTGTGTAGACCTACAAATGCCTCACGGAAGACCCAGGACTTAGGAAGTTGGAAGCGTAGCTACAGGAGGCACAACAACAGACACTGACAGTTCAAGTGTAGATGAAGTTTCTCACTATAGTCGAGAGAATGAAGAGATCAAAAGAACAATGTGCGGTCTAGCAGCAGATTACTACCATCCAGGGCAGAGTAATGGAAGTCACACAAAGGGTGTTAAATTTTTAATTAAATAAAGTACCTAGGCAAGTGTTTCTCATCCCTA
Source organism: Picea engelmannii (assembly GCA_009831015.1). NCBI lineage: Eukaryota > Viridiplantae > Streptophyta > Pinopsida > Pinales > Pinaceae > Picea > Picea engelmannii. Next base: position 162,779 of record ML785039.1, on the reverse strand, counting down.
GGTGCCTAAGGGGTGAGAAAGTTCCTTATGTGGGCCCTAGTCATTTAATTTGTGAGATGCAAATTAAGAGGTTACTTTATAAATTTAGTGAGGGTGAATGAAGAGACATTTAATCTCAACCACTCATCTAATATAATCTTAGTCATTGGATTAGAAAAATCCTCACCTACCTCATGAGTTCGATTAGGGTTGGAGGGCGCACCCATTGTTGGGTTGTTGATTCATTGTTGAGAGAGAAAGAGAGAGAGCATTTTCGAGTTTGGAGAGGAATCCATTTTTGCAGAGCTAGGGCACGCATTCCAATGCTACAAACTAGCACAAAAATCGAGATAGCAAGGACAACATTGAAGGCATGCCATACTGTATGGATTGAGGAGGCCGTACAATAAGAAGAGAAGGCACATAAATTGAGGGAAGGTATAGTCCATCAGAAAAGGTCGTACTATGTGAATTTTCAAATTTCAAGGTGAAGGCGCTGTGCTATTTTCTGGAAGTTTTGGCATGTTTCCCAAGGCGAACATACAACATTTATTGCACTATTTTTGGCTGAGACTATTGGCACATATTTCAAGGTGACCATACAAAATTTTGGAGGCATGGAAATCGAGGAGCAGACCTGTATTTGATTGTAAAAAATTCTAGAAAGAATTTTGAGGAATTTGGCTCATTTTCTTGTGTGAAGATTTGGCACGGTTGTTGAGATAAGTTTGTCATTTAAATTTCTGAAGATGAATATGATGTAACAGAATTCTCTGAAGCTCCTAAATAATAAAAATCTCCCTCTCTCACTAGTTTTCCCCTTGTGGGTTTTTCCAGAGTCAAAGTTAGACCAAAAATATTTGTGTCAATATTTTCTGAGTTTTATGTGTTGCTAATATTTTATTTCTGCATTATAAACGATGTTCAGAATCCTCATGTTTCATTTCTTAAATTAATTTTCTACTGTATATTTAATTGCTGATATAAAACTGGGTTTGGGCATTAAACATTGGCTGAAAAATCAGCGAGACTGAAACTGGGTTGGGGTCTGAAAATTTACATGGTATCAGAGCTGAGTTGAAAAGAAGAAGATATTTCAGCAGTCAAAAAGTTGGGACAACAGTCACTTCACAGGGCAGATTTTTGAATTTATTATTTTCAGTAGAAAAGAGCCAATGGCTACAGGTTTGAGAGTTGAGGACAGACTTGATGGGGCAACAAATTTTGGTGCTTGGAAATAGAGGATGATCTTTCTTTTGTAAGAAAACGAGTTGTGGGACACAGTGGAAAATACCACTACTCATTTTGTTGTGGTACCTACTGATGCTACTCTTCTTGCAGCTTACACTAAGAAGAGTATCAAAGCTAAGAGGTTTATTCTTGATTCCATCAAGGATCATTTGATTCCTCACTTGATGGGGAAGACACATGCCTATGAGATGTGGGAGTCTTTGACTAAATTGTACCAGAGTACAAATGAGAACTGGAAAATGGTTTTGAGGGAAAAAATAAAGAGCATAAAAATGACCAAGGCTGAAAATGTGGTCACATACCTTACTATATTGACACAGGTGAGAGATGAGATTGGAGCCATGGGGGAATCCATAGTTGACATTGAGCTTTTGAGAACATCATTGAATGGAGTTTCCAAACAATGGGTTGTTTTTGTGGAGGACATTATTGCAAGGGAGAAGCTTCCCGGTTGGGAACGTCTTTGGGATGACTTTGTTCAGGAGGAGAACCAAAGAGGTTATGTACATGGTAGTTCATCTACAGGTCATGAGGAGGAGAATGTGGCTCTTGCTACCACTAGCAAGAAGAATTTCAAAAAGGGTCCAAAGGGAGGAAACAAGCCCAAGGGTGAAGGGAAGAAAGACATGAGAAAAATCAAGTGCTTTGCATGCCATAAGTTTGGGCACTATGCAGGTTAGTGTTCAAACAAGAAGAAGAAACAAACAACAACTTCAACAGAGGTGGAAGAGTTTTCCACCAAGTTTGACAAGGAATTTTCCTTGATTGTGTGTCTATCCATGGGGACTACTCATAGAGATACTTGGTATATTGAAAGTGGTGTCTCTCTCCATATGAAAGGGGTTCGTGAGAACTTGACAGACCTCACAGAGATGGGAAATGTTGAGGTAGTGCTTGGAGATGACTGGGAGGTCAAGGTGGTTGGTAGTGGGACTGTATCATTTCAGAGGGAGTCTTTTCCTCCCATGACTTTGAAAGAGGTTCTATATGTTCCGGGCTTGAAGAAGAACTTAGTGTCAGTTTCTACTATTGAGGAGAAGGGCTATGAGGTCTTGTTCTATGATGGGAAAGTGATTTTTTTCCCCAGGGGTTCTAGCATCACTTCGGCCAAAGTGATTGGTACTAGACATGAGAGGTTGTACAAGTTTTTGTTCCAGCCAATGAGATCATTGATTCATACTAACAACAATAGTGACCTATGTGATCTATGGCATAGGAGGATGGCACATTTGCATCATGGGGCTTTGAGAGTTATGAGGGAGACGGTGACAAGAGTTCCAGATTTCAGTTCAGAGTACCATGAGTTGTGCAAGGGGTGTGCTTTGGGAAAGTACACCAAGACTGGTTTTTCGAGTAGCGACAATAGAGAAATAGGGATACTTGATCTTATACATTCATATGTATGTGGCCTGATGTCTTCAACATCGTTGACTGGTTCCCTATACTATGTTTTATTCATTGGTGACTTCTCTCGGAAGTCCTGGATTTTCTTCATGAATACCAAAGGACAGGTCTTCAGTTGGTTCCAAGAGTTCAAAGCTCTTGTGGAGAACCATATAGGGAAGAAAATCAGAGTCCTAAGATCAAACAATGGGGGTGAGTATACCTCCAAGGAGTTCATGGACTTCTGTGCAGGAGAGGGCATCAGGAGGGAGTTGACTATTCCTTACAACCCACAACAAAATGGGGTTGTAGAGAGGAAGAATAGGGCCATTGTTGGGGCTGTGAGAGCCATGCTACATGATCAAGGGATGCCACTATTTCCATGGGCTGAGGCATGATACACTGTAGTTTATCTGCAGAACAAGAGTCCCCACAAGGTTGTGGGGAGCATGACTCCTAAGGAGGCTTTTTCTGGGAAGAAGCCTGAGGTGGGGCACCTTCGTATTTTTGGGTGCATCACATATTCATATGTCCCTTCTGAGAAGAGGACAAAGTTGGAGCCCATGAAAGAGAGAGGGATATTTGTTGGGTACAATGAGACTTCAAAGGCTTTCTGTATTTACCTTCCTTCCTTGAGGAAGAATGTCTTGAGGAGGGATGTCATATTTGAGGAGGACAGATCCTTTATGAAGTCTAGAGGGATAGAGAAGGGTGAGCACTCTTCACCATAGATTCAAGTGAGTCTACAACATACTACAATGACATAGAGTTTGGGGACACCAGTTTCAATGACAACAGGTTCACAGGTGACAGGGCCACAGGTTTTAGGTTCACAGGCTACTGGTCCACAGGTTTTAGGATCAGGTACTTCAGAGTCTAGTTCAGGATCATTGTCTTCAAGAGATGGGGTTGATCAGGGAGATTCCCCTCCACAGGACACTACTTCAGAGAGGAGGAAGCCCAAGTGGCTTCAGGACACTTTGAGGGAGGCACAGGGTTCAGTGGGGAATCCCAGATAGATAGTGAGGGAGAGTAAACCTCCCAAGAGGTTTTGTAGCTACATCACAATGGTGAGAAATATTCAAGAGTCTGAGCCTTCCACTTTTGAGGAGGCCACTGGTAGACAGGTTTGGAGAGATGCCATGATGGAAGAGTACAATTCCATTATGAAGAATGTTGTCTAGGAATTTGTTCCTAGACCTGAGGGGAAGTCAGTGATGACTTTCAGGTGGCTCTATAAACTCAAGCATGCTATAGATGGTAGCATTGAGAAGTACAAAGATCACTTTGTGGCTCAGGGGTTTTCACAGGTTGAGGGAGTCGACTATGATGAGACCTTTGCACCAGTTGCTAGATACATTTCGATCAGGGTAGTGATCTCCATTGCAGCAGAGATAGGTTGGAAGATCCACCAGATGGATGTGAAGACCACATTTCTGAATGGCCTTATTTAGGAGGAGGTGTACATTGAGAAACCATTGGGCTTTGAAGTGCATGGGAGAGAGTCTCATGTGTGTAGATTGAAGAAGGAATTGTATGGGATGAAACAAGCTCCCAGATCTTGGTATTCAATAATAGATGCCTATTTGTAGCAATTGGGTTTTGAGAAGAGTGAGGTGGATCCCAACCTATACTTCATTGTGGTTGGAAAGGATCCTCTCATTCTTCTACTATACATGGATGATATTTTTATTACAGGGGCATAGAGACTCATTAGTAGCTGCAAGGAGAGCCTTGCTTCAGAGTTCGAGATGATTGACATTGGACTGATGCATTACTTTATGGGATTGGAGGTTTGGTAACAGCCTGGACACATCTTCCTGGGACAGGGGAAGTATGTGTGTGGCATTCTAATCATATTTCAGATGGGGGATACCAGGCCCATGACCACTCCCATGATTACCAACTAGAATAATCTTCATGTTTCTAAGTCACAGTTGGTGGATTCCACTTTTTATCATCAGTTGATTAGGTCATTGATGTATTTGGTCAATACCAGGCCAGATATTTGTTTTGTTGTCAACACTCTCAGTCATTTCATGGTGGATCCTAGGAGAGTGCATTGGGTGGTAGCAAAACATGTGCTCATGGATCTTTGTGGTACGGTAGATTATGGTTTGTAATTTCATAGAGGAGATGGAGATCGTCTGGTTGGATATATAGGCTCGGATTGGGCAGGATGTGTCAGTGACAGGAAGAGTACTTCAGGGTGTTGTTTCGAATTGGGCTCAGCAGTTGTGTCTTGGTTTAGTCAGAAACAAAAGTTAGTGGCTTTGAGTTCTGTAGAGGCTCAGTATATGGCAGCCAGTCAGGCCAGTTGTGAGGCCCTTTGGCTTGGCAAGACGTTGGTGGGATTGTTTGGTGTGCAGTTGAGGCCTACTGTGATTTACTGTGATAATAAAAGTTGCATTAAACTCTCAGAGAATCTATTTTTTCATGACCGATCTAAGCATATCGAGATTCGTTATCACTTCATCTGTGACTATGTCCAGAGAGGAGCTGTAGAGCTACAATACATATCTATAGACGAGCAGGTTGCATACATACTCACCAAGGCATTGGGCAGAGGCAAGTTTGTATTTTTTAGGGACAAGCTTGGAGTGGTGAGTAACACTTTCCTCAGTAAGAGGGAGTTTTAAATTTTTAATTAAATAAAGTACCTAGGCAAGTGTTTCTCATCGCTAGGCGCCTAAGGGGTGAGAAAGTGCCTAATGTGGGCCCTAGTCATTTAATTTGTGAGATGAAAATTAAAAGGTGACTTTATGACTTTAGTGAGGGTGAATGAAGAGACATTTAATCTCAGCCACTCATCTAATCTAATATCAGCCATTAGATTAGAAAACTCCTCACCTACCTCATGAGGTCGATTAGGGTTGGAGGGTGCACCCATTCTTGGGTTGTTGATTCATTGTTAAGAGAGAAAGAGAGAGAGAATTTTCGAGTTTGGAGAGGAAGCCATTTTTGTAGAGCTAGGGCACGCATTCCAAGGCTTCAAACTAGCACATAAATTGAGGCAACAAGGACAACATTGAAGGCAGGCTGTACTGTACAGATTGAGCATGCCGTACAACAAAAAGAGAAGGCACAAAAATTGAGGGAAGGTATAGTCTAACAGAAAATGCCATACTATACGAATTTTCAAATTCTGTATAGCAGGTAAAGGGCACAAAAATCGAGGTAGAAAGTACAGTTCGTACTGTATGGATTCTGTATGGTCCATACAACTATTATTCAGGCACAAATTTCGAGGTGAAGGTGCTATGCTATTTTCTGTAAGTTTCAACACATTTCCCAAGGTAGTCATACAACATTTATTGTACTGTTTTAGGATGAGACTATTGGCATGGATTTCAAGGTGACCGTACAACATTTTGGAGGTACAAAAATTGAGGAGCATACCTATATTTGATTGCAGAAAATTCTGGAAAGAATTTTGAGGAGTTTGGCTCATTTTCCTGTGTGAAGATATGGCATGGTTGTCGAGATAAGTTTGTCATTTAAATTTCTGAAGATGAATATGTTGTAACAGAATTCTCTGAAGCTCCTAAATAATAAAAATATCCCTCTTTCACTGGTTTTCCCCTTGTGGGTTTTTCCAGGGTCAAAGTTAGATTGAAAATATATGTGTTAATATTTTCTGAGTTTTATGTGCTGCTGATATTTTATTTATGCATTATAAATGATGTTCAGAATCCTCATGTTTCAGTTCTGAAATTATTTTTTTGTTGTATATTTAATTTCTGATATAAAACTGGGTTTGGGCATTAAACATTGGCTGGAAAATCAACGAGACTGAAACTGGGTTGGGGTCTGAAAATTTACAAAGGATACCACTGGTGCAGGATGAAGCCTGTGCAATGTTTGAAGAGATTGAGGGACAAGGTTCACAACTATACCAAGTGGTTTCGATTGTTGAACAATGCCTGGAAGGGCCTATCATAGAGAAACCGATCCAGGATTTTGCTGAGCAGGAGGCTCAGGCGAAGCAGCAGGTCGAGATAAGATCGAGGCCTTTGAAGCAACGTTTCCTAGATTTGAGTGACTCAGGATGAGTCACTTGTGAGTGTTGGGGGCCTATTGGCCCTCGACCAAGTTTTGAGGAAACATTGGTTGGGTTTGACCACTTTTTGGACATCGACAGGCTGGTCGAGGATGGAGCGCCTAGGCAGAGTTGAGATCACGAGATCTCACTTGTTTTGTGGACCCAACAAGGGGTTAATTAGGGTTTATGTAATGGGTTATGGGATGTTGGTCCATGGGTTTACCCATGATTATGCCTTTTTGTAAAAGTATAAATATGTAAGGATGTAGTGTAGAAGTAGTAGTATCTAGCTAAGTGAAAGAGGCGAGTAGTTCTGAGTTTCTTTGTGCAACGGACCATGTGTGTAAGGCTCTGTGATTAATAGAGGAGTTGAATCTGTTCCTTGACCTAATTTTGGGAAGGTGGATCTGGTGCATAGTGCGTAGATCACCTGTCCATTCCAAATCTTGGCTCTGTGGATTAGTGCACAGAAGCAAAGGAATGTAAGAGATTGAAGCCTAATAGAGAAGAAGCAGTTGGTGGACGTAGCCCCACACTGAGGTGAACCACGTATATCATGTGTTGATGGTTTGATTTGTGCTATAGATTTTCTTAGTACATTTATTATTGTGAATGATAGATAGATCTATTAATTATTAGTGCTTTGTCTATGTTGGATGTGTTATATCTAACTTTTGATGCTAAGTGTGATGTATATTTTGTCATTGTTGTTGCGCCGATCTATACTTAGGGTTTGATCTGCAATGTAAATAAAGATAATGAATTAATGTGTATTGTAACTAAGTACTCTGTGAAGTATTGTAATCACAGATCTGTGTCCCATCTTGGTTACAAACACTTGAGTCATGTAAGCCCCCCCTTCCTCTACCTCGGGTGAGACTTCACTTGCTTCACAGGTGTTGTCGAAAGGGCTGATAGTTAGGGTTTTTTTGGTGCGTTGTTGAAGCATTGAACCTTGGGTATTCCCCTGTGCCAACACCTACCACATCCCAACCACCTTATCACTTTGTTCCACTGTGCCATGGCTGGATCACGAAGTCCATGTAGAACAATATCAACTCTAGGGCCCAAGCCTTGAATCCGCTCGAAGAAAAAACTACATAAGATGGATGTAAACCCAAAGTTCCTCTTTCTACTTTGTTTCCAGTCTGTTAGTTGGCTCTTCATGTTGGCCAGCAATGAGGTGCACCAGTCGTAAACCATGGTTTGCAAACACTTCACCGAGTAGAACATAAGTGGCCTTGATGCTTGATGGAACAAGGTCGACCCTATGATCCATGTCAACACTAGGGAAATGATCTTGAGACTCATATTGTTGATCACTCTGATGAGGAGTTGGATTCCTACCTTATAGGTCCATGCAACGTAATGAGTGGCTATGTATTCCTCTATTTTCATGCCACTCCCAGCTCCCCAGGCTTTAAGGATCACCACCTCACCCCAACGTGACAATCCTGCCAGAAAGCATATATCCTCGACTTCAATCCTCAATGGTTTCCCATAGAGGTTGAAGGCCTCTGTATCTGGATCCCATTAGTTCACCAACATCTGGAGAAGTCTCACTTGATCCTTCATACCTTTTAGAGCCCAAAATTTATATATCCCACATATTCTTAATGCCATTTGGGCCCCTGGATCTCTCTCCACTACAACATCAACCTCTTCATGCCCTCTTTCTCTCCACTCTAGCACCATCCTACAAGTTTAAAATCAAGTTTTGAGTCAATATCCTTTAAAAACTTCAACTCATAGACTTGTGTGTGAGATGAAGTTTACACAGTCATGTATAGGGCTGCATATACATGGTATTTTTGGATAACATTCGTGTATAGGGATGCGTATATGTGACCCGATGAATTACAACCCACAAACACCCTAGTTTCTAATTTACGCCTTAAAATCCTAAAAAATTGAAGCCTTAATGAAAATTTTAAACCAACATAAATGAAGAGAAGAGAATGAAGACTTACTTGGTCCAGATGGTTGTGAATTTCATCTCTCGTAGCTCCTGCAATCAACACTTGAATATCAGGGGTAATTTGGTCCAAAATGCACTATTTGGGTAAAAAATCTAAATGGTATAGTAAATTGGTTATTTTTTTTACGATTTATAGATTTTTTTTACCCACTTTACATAGTTTTTACTAATATTTTTGCCTAGTGGACTAATAATGCAGTGGATGGAGTTGGTTTTGGTGGTTTTTTCTAGGGATTCTTGTGGTTTATAGCGTCATGTCACTCGTTTGTAACTTCGACAGGTATTTTCGTTGACCAAAACATAGGATACGAAATCACTCCATTTTTCCCACTTGCATTATCCTATGACTGCAATTCGCATGCCTTATGTGTGAACCCATTTATTAGAAACACATAACCTTCTTTCTACAACCAGAAGTGTCGTTAGTGAATGGTAGAGACTTACCAAACATGATTTCCCTAGTTAGAACCTTTGTGTGGTTTGGTGCCCATGCAGATATTTTGTTCGTAGGACCGGAAGTCCCTTATAACTAATATATGAATTTGCGTTCAAGCCTCATTTCTTACTCATAAGCATGATGACCTATACCTAGTGGGAATCCCAACGAGTTTGGTTTAAGCTCTTTTTTGACTCTCTCAAAAAGAAAAAAGATTTCCAAGTGAACTTGTCTCTTTCACACTTATACATTGGATTTGAAAGGACGTCTATTTGGTGCAAGTTCAACCCTTTTTCAAACTAAGTAGACTAAATTTACTAAAAAAGGACATTCTTTGGCGTTAAGTTGTAATTGCATCTCATTCTCTCACTTGCAGTATTGAGTGTATTGTTAGTTCTTTCTTTTGCATTATAAGCCTATCACCTCAGCAGTTTGCATCATCAGCCAAGAAGAGCCTTGTTTATATCCTTTGTAGCTTGACACCCTATACCCCAAGAGGAAATATTCCTTCGAGTGTCCATATCTTGCATGCATCTCCTTGCATTGAGCATAGGTATGTTCCACTATTGGAACTAGTTACTTAATCATGACACTTGTTTCCTCCTTTGTATCATAACATTCATTTGACTATGAAAAACCAAAAAAATGCAGGCGAGAAAAGAATATTATCTTATGTTGGCAGCAATCGTGTCGCCTTTGAACAGAGAAAAAACTTTTGAGTCCACTTGTCATCAAAATTATTGGGTGTAGAATGACCTTAGGAAGCTGAGCTCATTACTGAGAGTTTACTCCCCCAATTGGTTACTCTTCAAATCCTTATGGAGAGTTTGATTGGTGCCTCCTACATCACAAAGTTTCATCATTGAGTCTATGATGCTAGAGTCATCCATATGTATCATGCTCTTGTTCAAAGGATGTCTACCAACCTATTTTGGTCATTTATCATAAATCTTGACTTTACATGTCCGCCATACCCTCATTGTGTCTTAGAGTTACATGAATTTGTAAGTCCTACCGTGCACCCTGGTCCTACTTTCATTATGGGTAGGTAACCTTGAACCCAATAGTCAACATCTTCTTATTGTTCGTTGACTAGGGAGTTTCCCTTGTGTTTGATGGTAAGAAATCTATTCACACATTGGGAGTCGTGCAATGTCTTGGATTCCATTATCCTTATTGGTGGTTTCCTCTCCTTTGTCAGTAGTTTTCCTCATTGGATGTTATTCAGAGAGTCTTTTTCGTGCACTACTTGCATCTAGTGCATGCAAAAGACGCACAGGGTCATTGGTTCGTGAACATGTTCTTCGTCCGCGTTCCTCCAAATCATCAAGCTCATTATTTATACCTCATGGTTTATGATGAGATATTCCTTAATGCTCTCCTTTCAGTGGGTCTCCTTCCATCGACTTCAACCCATCTATTCTAGAAACGAGACCTATATTCCTATGAGTACCTAGAGGCTTGCAGTCATTAGTGGCAGGTTTTCTCTCCATCGACAGTTGGGAATACATCAATGTCTCCTGATTGATGGATTCTTCAAGTGTGTGACCTCAACACCTTTATTCACACTTGTAAGAATGTACTCAGTGCCTTGATACCGAATTTTATTATCAATAGGCTATCTTTCATTTTATAATGATATACCTTAATGATAGGTAATCAAACAAAGTCTCATTGTGTTCAACCTCAACTCCTTTATTCACATGATGTAGACTTGCACCTTTGGCATATCATGTAGAATACTTGAAGACATAAGTTCATATTCACAAATTTCCCCAGCTGTTGCTATTATTCATTGGACCATTACCTATATGACTTCAATGATCATGGGAGATCCTATTCTACTCCATTGTATACAGATCTTCAGATTGATTTTGAGACTGGTTTTCACTAGGCCTTGTTCGTGACTATGATAGCCTATGGAATGTATCTACTTTTGTATTGCCTATTCATGGAAATGAACAACTATTTGGTATATTTCCACATGGATCTGCGGTGCAATTCAAATTGGCAGCCATATGCAAAAATTCATTATGGATTCTAATATTCTTATGAGAAACTAGTTCATCTAGCTGGGTCTCCATTACTCCACTTCCGGGAATTATAATGTATTTTTTCCATCGCAAGTGCTCCTCTAACCTCAGACATTAGGGGGCATCTGTTATAGAAATATTTTCCTCATCCCATGAAACTTGCTAAGAAGGCCTTTTCTATTTCCCTATGCAGACTTAAAAGTCCCCTTTTGGAGTTCCTAGAGATAAAAAACATATTTTTCCACACATACGCACCCTAAAAACTATACAACATGTGTATACGTAGGTTTCACCATTCCAACCTGTGTACATTGGGTTTTGTGCTCAAAATTAAAAAAATGTGTCGGGTTTCCATGTCATGTCATGGGATCCATGATCCTTGACCTTCCATATACTGGAAATGTTCTGAATCGTCCCTTCAGTTCCATTTGAAGGCTATAAATGGGCCTTATCCAAGCTGTGGAGAAGAGGAGAAGAATTCAACTTTGATAGCAAATTTATTGTGGAGAAATTATTCACTTCATATTGATTCTGCATCCCTTTGTCCTTTTAAGTATGAACACATTGTTCAACCCCCAAGATCTTTCCTATTTGATGGAGAACCTCATTGTCTCTCTTATATGAGCTTTCCTTTGGTGGAGGATTGAAGTGGTGGAGGCCCAACTGGAAGTCACTTTATTTCTTGGTTCTTAACACGCCGACACATAACTTTGTCATTCATACACTTCTGATGATTACATTTTAATAGAAATACTATTTTCTCGTCCAATTAATGTATTGCAAATATATGAATTGTTATTCCATGGGCGTATTTGTTATGAATATTGATGGATTATGCTATTATATGTGCTAACTTTATATATTATCACCATATGCTTGTGTATCTTGGTTGTTGAGGACAAGTTGTAGGTGTATTGATTTGAGTCAAGTGCTCAATGGTGGACTTCATTGAACATCTGGACAAGGTAGGCTCTTTATCTTGTCTTGTTAGAATAGTTGTTTATATAGCATAATTGATATTAGAGTTTATTTCTGCAATCATTTTCATCTCTTGTGGTTTACCCCATGCCATAGAGTGATTTTCCTCATAACAAAGATCTTTCATGTCGAGCTTGGAGGATAACTTCCTCTTCACCTTCATTATTGAATCCATGTTGTTTCCGATTAGCAACATGACATAAACATACAAAGTTACATATATTAAATTCCCACCTTCTTCATTGGAATATATACGGTGAACAACTTTGCTTCTCACAAATCCCAATCTAAGGATGTACGTGTCAAACTTTTGGTACCACATCCTTGGTGATTTCTTTAGACCATAAAGGGATATTTTCAACTTGCACACTAGACCATTCTATCCCTTTACTACACACTCTTTAGTCTATTTCATGTAGATTTCTTCTTCTAGGTCCCCATGTAGGATCATTGTTTTCACATCCATTTTCATCATTTCAAGATCAAATGTTGCATCCAGAGACATTAGTACTTGTGGATGTTTGAGTATGTTAAGATCGAAATAACAACCTCAAGAGGATATAAATCCCCCTGCATTTTTATATAGGTGGTACTTATCTTTGGATAAAAGATATGTCTTGAATATATTGGATTGGGGATATTTCTTAGACAACAAACCCTATATATTTATTGCTTGGATTTTTATATAAAATGGTTCTTCAATAACCTAATCTGATATTTATGTGCAACAAGAAATGTCTTTACAATAATAAAAGATTGAAGGAAGGATTCAACATTAGGATATCTTTTTGATCAACATCATATATACAACCTCTAAATGTGTTGAACCTACATAGAATAGATCTAGCTAGGAATTGACATACACAGTTGTAAAGAAAATATGGGAAAAGAGAAGCAGAAGATAAAGAGTGAAATAATTCTCTTTAACCAAATGAATGAATGATAATTTACACATGATATCCTCTGTATAACTCAACCAATGTACATTGGAGGAGGAGAAAATGCACCATAGTGGTGGTCTAGAGTGATCTAGACACACACCAACAGTTACAGGAGTAAACTGCCACCTAGTCTAGTCTCTCAGGAAGTTACGCGAGTGAACTGCCACCTAGCTAAGTTAACTAGTCTATCAATATTTAGTTATTTGACTGAAACATAGTGAAGTGAGGAGGAGATCAGGGAATCATGAGTAATGTGCTAGTTTGGTGATGATCCCAAGGACAATGCGCATTAGTTGGTGATGATCCCAATGCTGCATAGTGATAATACCAATGTTGCATCTAGACTCCACTCAACTGATCAAAATGAAGTGTGAACTAAAGAGAATATTCTCCTAGAGGAATATTTTCCCTAAAATATAGGAGATTGAATAATTACTAATAAACATAGGAAAAACCTTAGGTAAAATAAATCCTAGGTGTATGTGAAGTAACTCCAACACCCCCCCCTGAACATTACTATGGTGAAAATAAAAAATGGGTCCAGACAACGAGGCCATGTCAGGTACCCAAATATTAAAAGTACACTGAAATAAATGAGGAAAGAAGGAAAAACTCATGGGAAACCCCCCCCTCAAAGTACACTGTATGTAAAAACAAGAACTGGTAGTTTCTAGGAAACTGTGTCCTTTTCCAAGACAACTGCGCAGAGAATGCAACTTTTGCTTAGTGAAGGTCTTGGTGAAGATGTCTATAGTATGTTTTGCTGAAGGATATAATTGTAGGTCGATGATCCCCTCGTGTAATAAGTCCCATATGTAGTGCATGTGGATCTTGATGTGCTTCATCCGCTACCTATGAACTGGATCTCTGTAGAACTTCAAAGTTCTTTGGTTATCACATCAGATGACAATCGACCGATGAAACTGAATTCCCAACTCAATGAGAAAATGTTTTAGCCACATAGCCTGAATGGTTATTTTAACAACCCCTCTTTACTCTGCCTCGACTGAAGATAGAGAAATATAAGCTTGCTTCTTGCTCGACCAACAGATATGCTCAGAACCAAGACTAAATGAGTAACTAGATGTGGACTTGCGATCAATGTTATCACTAGCCTAGTCAGAATTAGTGAACCTGATGAGGTCCAATGTAGAGTCTGTTGAATAATGAATCCCAAAGGTTATGGTGCCTTGTACCTATAGAAGGATACACTTTTCATCCTTCGAATGTAGCTCATGCGGCTCCTGCATGAACTTGGAGAAAGTTGTTTTCTCTTTATCATGCTCGTTGATGACAATTTGATTGTAACTAAAAAACCCATCGATCATCAACATCCTAGTTTCCCTGACTACTTTTTCCAAAACGTGATCCATTTTGGGTAGAGGATAATTATCTTTGAGAGAGGACTTGTTTAGATTTCTAAAGTCTACGCACAATCTTATGTCCCCTCTTTTCTTCTTAACCGGGACTAAGTTTTCCACGTAGTTAGAGTACCTGAGAGGTACAATTATTTTTTCATCTAAAAGATTTTTCACTTGTTTTTCGACCACGAGAAGTAAAATGGGGTTGATTTGTCTGAGCTTCTGTCTGAAGGGTTTAACACTAGGTTTCAAGGGTATCTTGTGCTCGATCATAGAGGTATCATAGGTTCTGAACTCATTGTAAGACCATGCAAAGAAATCTTTATACCACCTGAGTAAGTTTGTATACTTGATTTTTATCTCAGGAGGAAGGTACTTTGATAACTTCAATATCCTGGGCTCTTTGGTGGTGCACACGTCACAGTCTTCGACCTCCTCCGGTTGGGGTTGCAAGGTGGACTTCAGAGGCATGTCATTTTGATCAAACAACCTTTCCAGAGGTATCAAGCCCTTAGGGATCTAATTACTTTTTAACACTAGCAGGGGATGATTTGCAATTTTTTCTCGGCACTCCTGAGGTTCCTCCCCTTCCTACATAATCCAGGTATAATCATTTTGGTTTTCTTGGTCAATGTGGGTTTCAGAGAAATCATCCACCATTTCCAGGAACTTTCTGATCTGTTCGTCATCTTCGAAAACCTACCAGTGTTGTATGTTGTTTGGTATGGATGGTCTATGCCTTACCTCTATGTGGTATTTTAATTTGAAAGCAATAGGGGGTGCGAAAGTCGAAGATTCTTTAGCTAGTGAATCGACCTATTGGTTTTCGGCTCATGGGATGAAATGAACCTTTACTGATGAAAATAAATTTTCCATTAGATCCCAGGTGTAATTTCTGTAGGACCTCAGTCTCGGGTTCTTGGCCTGGTACTACTGATTTACCTTCTTCACAATCAGTTCAACATCTCCATAGACCTCTAAGTTCTTTATGTTTAGCTTATTAGCAGCTTCCAGTCCCAAGACTAGACCTTCATATTCACAAACATTGTTTTTGTAGTCTACGTCCCACTGCAGCCTGTAAGAGAAGGGAATGATGAATTCATTTTCAGGTGCTACGAAAATCACTCCCGCACCTGCTCCTTCACATGACGAAGCACCATCAAAGAACATTTTCCAAGTTTCCGTGTTGTACACATTTTTAACTATCTTTTCAGTTTTGATTTCATCGATGTAACTTTCTTCTGTACAATTATCTTCAGTATCGTCAAAGGACAGAATACAATTTCCCAGGTCTTGATCGGCGATGTAAATAGGGTAATTATTAGGATTCTGAGGATCACTTACCATATATGCCAACTGTGTTTCCCTGTATAACTGTGTGAACTGTCCACCAAAAACGGGGATTGTGGCGTAGCTCATATCCAACAGGAGGGATCCCCCGAGCTTGGCTCCCCAATATCTAGATAATAGTAAACCATACTTTGGGGGTATATCAATGACAACTACATCCATTAGGACATTTTTCATTGGAATTTGGGCGAGGGTGACTACTAAATATTTGATAATGCCCATGCACTTAACTCTCCTTGAATTGAATGAGTAAAGATCTCCATAGGGTCTGGTGATTTTGAGGCCTAGTCTATCCATAATAGATTTGGGCATTACGTTATGAGAGGCCCCAAAGTCCAACATGCAATTATTCAACAACCGATCGTGCACTTTCAGGGTAATATATAAGGGGGTGACGGTATCTCTGGCACCTTCAAAATGTGGACCAAAAGTGATATTAGGCTTGTCATCTTCTAGATTTATCACATCGGACTGACTCTCTAGATCTGAAAAATTTATCATCTTGGCTATTTTTTTTTGGTTCACAGGATTCTTCGCCAAATCGACCAAAGGTATTGGTATCTTGATCTTTTTTATCTCATTTTCTAGGCATAAACCTCCAACAATTTTATCTGTTTCCTTGGCTGAAACATCGAACTCTTTCTTATCCATTTTATTTAGTAGCACTGTTTTATTTTCAACGTTTCTAGTTTTGGGTGTCCGCGTTTCAACTGCCTTAGTTCTTCTCGCTTGGGTTTCAACCTCTTTTAGATTGGTATTTTGTGAGTCTACCCCTTTGTTATTTTTCATCTTGGTCTCTTTCTGGACAGGCTCGTGTGTTTCGCCCCTAGGGAAAATTTTCTTGGATTGCGCAGTCGACACTGGTTTGTTTTTGGGCCTCATATTGTATTTGTGCTAGAGCTCGGCCATTATGGTGTCGGCCATTCCTTGATAAGCTGGATCATCAACACTATTTAGGTTATTGTCTTCAACCAATGATTGTTCAGTGTTCATGGATGTCTCATAATCTTCTTTCGTCAAGTGAGGTTGTATACAGTCATCGCCTAAGTTGTTTACGTCTTCTTCCAAGTCTTCGAGCTCTTGCATATCATTTCCTCCAATAAAATTTTCATTTTTCAGATGTGTTTAGATCTTTTGGTCTTCACTTTTAATTTGTCTTGGTTGAAATTGAGGATTGGGATTTCTCTTGAATTCTCTCTTAACGAATTGATCAACTTTGGATTGATCTAGCTCCATTCTCGAGATTTTGTTTGATAGTTCTTTTATTATCCTAGCCATGTCATCCATTTTTTCATCTGAGGATCTTCCATATCCAGAGGGACCTACTTGTTCTCTAAGACATCTAGTTTCCCTGTTTCCCGTCTCGATTTTCATTTTTAATTTACCCGAAGACATCATGTTTGACTCAATTTCCACAATGTCATCTTGCATTCAGGTTTGGTCGACCCCTCTCCTTTCTCTTAACAATAGAGAAAAATCAGGTTCAAAGGCTCCTGTGAAAGTTACTTTGGCTACGGTTTGGGATGGTTTAACTTCAACAGGGATCTTATTGTACAACTTGTTAAACCTTTGGATAAATTCCATAATAGTTTCAGATCCCTTTTTCTTTAAAGACCCAAACTCGGTCAAATAGTATAAATGATCCTTTCTTTCACCCCATTGTTTGAGAAAGAGGTCTTCTAGCGCATTGTAGGATATGATTGAACCTGGGGGTAGGCTCCAAAACCAAGTTCTTAACTGTCCCTCAAAGGTTTGGAAAAACAAATGGGAATACACATCCTCATGCTGGAGACCTAGAATATCAACGAATTGATAAAAAAAGTTGATATGCTCAGTTGCAGTTAGATCCCCTTCTCCTATGAACTTGGGTAAGTTTTTCATATTTTTTTGGGTAAATCATGAAGAGGTACTGGAAGGACCAAGGGGGCGTATCTAGTGGCTACTTTGGTGAAAACCCTGGGAGGCGATTGTTGGCCTTGGCCTCCTATTCCCCATGCTCCTCCTCTGGTGGTGGCCATGGATAACCTAGGAGAGGAAATTAGTGCGTTATAAAGAGGGTTAGAGAATATGTATAGAGACTCTCTGGATTCCCTGGGGTGGAAAGGGGAAAAGTTGGAAATCTTTTTACTAGGGGAGGTGAAAGTTGAAAAAGGGGAAGAAGGTATACGTGGGCTCAGCTCCTCCGACTTCCAGGATATGTAAATGGGAGAACCCACCGGAAACTTATTCAATGCCTTGAGTGACATAGGGGTTTATATTGAGAGTCGATGGGATATCAATACAGATGAGCTTTATGGCAGGTGTGTCACCCCTACTAACGTAAGAGGTAGTCAGAGAGGTCTCGGTCTTGATCTTGGGTAGTAGTTTCTAGGACTTTAGGGTCTCAGCTTCGACAACACTATCTTATATTTTTCCAAGAGAAAATTCTTGCGAGGGTGAAGGTTCGTAAAAGGTATTATCTTTAGACTGATTAGACTTGGGTTGGCAGGCAACAACGTTTTGTTTAAAAAGACCCCTTGGTTTTAGTATTTTTTCAGGGTTGGAAACTGGCACTGTTTGTTTGGCATCTGGATTTTGTCTAGTGTTCTTTCGAAAGGATGATAACTTACTTAAGAGTGGAGTCACCAAGTGAATGATGAAGGTTTAACCTTAACAAGGTGTTCTCTCTTTGTTCACTATCAAAAAATGAAACTTGGAAATGTCGTTTTCTTAGGGGAAAGTGACTACGATTGTCCGGCCCCAGCAATGGCGCCAGAAAGATGTTGTTCTAGAGTATACACTTAAGGCTATAAAGTGTAGAGTCTAAGCATCCAAAGTGAGTGAGTGATAAAAAGGGGAAGAAACAACTTTGGGGAAAGAAGTTATGGCTGATTTTTCAGTTGTCTTTATCTAGCTTCCAAATATTCTTGAATGTTGATATCCCGTTCGATGGCGGCCCATGAATGTTCGAGCTCTGACTGGGTGATTGCAATCTTAAGTATGGTATCGAAAAGATTCAAAGTGATGTTGGTTTTATCAGATAGTTTGGTTCGATGTTGCGCTGCCTTACAGTGGGTACAGTCATGGGGAGAACAGAGCTTTAAAAAGGGGTTGATGTTTTAAAGTGATTATTTCAATTTTAGATTATACGAGGAGAATTCAGTGAATCCAATTGAAGGGTTTAACAAAATCGAAGGTCGTTTTCTGTAACTGAGTTAAAATATGAAACCAAGTGTGAAAGAAAAAGAAAAACATAGAGCTATCAACAATGTGGGGCATCAATTTCAGAGGAATCCCATGTTGTAGCAGAGGAAGAAGAGAAAGAGATACCTTGATGAAAGCATAAAATGTAGAGATATAAGTAATTCACAGGTCTTGTACCTGCTAGTAGTTGATACAAAGGAAAAGATGTAAATAACTAGATAACTAGAACCTGATCACCACAGTAGAATTTATACTAAATTGCAGCTAAAACATTCATCACAGATGTATATGTAAAAAAAGACATGGAGTATGAAATAACAGAGGAAAACAAATAACTCAATATTGACGAAATATGGAGTCTTCAATTTGCTTTGTATTAATCCTGTCTAAAAACACTTTCTCTACTACAATATCCAACAGAACCCCCCCTCCAACTTTCTGATATATTCTTCTCCTAGACCTTCAGGAAGATATTCCCTCTAGTTTGTTCTGTGATGGATAGTTTGGAGTTGCTGACCATATCTATCTTCACCGTAGCTATAACAACATCCTGGAAAGCAACCCAAGCTACCCCAACTTCTCTTTCTCTCAAAGAAATATTTTCTAACACTTGATCTATCATCTGAAAGTGGTTCTGAATGGTTCCCACTTTTACAGGCAAGTCTTGTTGAGCCATTAATACCTTCTGTTGGATTTCAACAGCTTGGGATCTGAACATTTGTATGTCTAAAACCTGATTCTCGGTGACATACAACTTCGATTGTAACTATATTATTTTCTACTCCTGCTGGCTTACCTGCATTTGGCTTACTTGCATCAACTAGCTTACTAACTCAAGGTCAGATATAAGCTTCTCGATCTCCTGCATATCAGCTATTCTGGCCTACTTGAGGCTTCTGCTCACCTCATCCCTAGCGTTTTCTCCCACCGTACTCACCCTAGCTTCCAACTTACCGATTAAGAGGTTCTTTCGCTTCAACTGTGCAATCAAGGTTCCCACAGGCAAGATACCAAATCTAATAAATATGCAGAATAGAAATAAAATGCTAGGAATGGAAGAATAAAAGTAATATAACCAGCGTAATCATCCACAATAACAAAAAAATAATATGAGAACAACAACTGAAATAGCACTTTGATTCATAAAGCAATGTTCACATGCCTCTTTGAGGGGGCAACCTCCATTTGAGCAGTGCTCTATTACAATAATATCCAAGCTAGGGTTTTCATACCCTCAACCCTTATTTATACTAAATATGTCTATTAAGAGAAGCATATAGAGGAAGATCCTTCTAGAAGCAGAAGCTTCTATTAGGTCTTCTTACATCCGCCTTATTCTATTTTATTGAAAGGCCTTATTAATATTGACCTTTATTACATCCAAATACATTGATCTACCTATGTGAGGGTTAGGACCTTAACATGTCTGCCCCCTTAAAAACAACCTTGTCCTCAAGGCTTGAGATGTGGAAAATGCTGCAGAATGGTAGCTGGTTCCCAAGTGGAATCTATTGGAGTCATATCTTTCCACTGTACTAGCACTTCCTTGATGGTTCTCTAATGCAGACGACGCTCACGTTGGTCCAAAACTGCTTTTGGTTGTAGCCAAATGGATCCTTCTTCAGCTAACTCTGGAAGGTTGGTTTGAATTTGGCACCTGGTTCCAATCACCTTCTTCAAGCATGAAACATGAAAAATAGGATGTAGCTTCGACTGACTGGGTAGAGCTAACTAATATGTGACTTGTCCCACATGCTTGATAACTGTGTAAGGGCCATAAAATTTGGGTGCTAGCTTCTGCCAATGCTCGGCCTTAAGGGAAGTTTGCTTATATGGTTGTAGTCTCAGAAACAAATGATCCCTGACCTTGATCTGTTTGCTGCTTCATTCTATTTTGTGCCATGACCAAGTTCTCTTTAAGGGTACAAAGGATATCCTCTTAGACTATAAGTGTTTGGTCAACCACCTAGACCTTTGAGGTACCCGGTAAGTATGAGAGAACTGAAGGTGGCTTCTATCCATATACCGCTTCAAAAGAAGTCATGCGAGTGGCTGTATGGTATGTAGTGTTGTACCACCATTCGGCGAGAGGTAACCATTGAGCCCACTGGTGTTGTTTTTTAGAGGTAAAGAACCTCAAATATGTTTCCAAACACTTGTTGACAACTTCCATTTGACCATTCGTCTGGGGATGATAAGCTGAGCTGAGATGCAATTGTGTGCCTTGTAGCTTAAACAGTTCTTGCCAAAAATTGCTTGTGAAAGTTGGGTCACGATTAGAAACAATAGAGTGTGGCATGCCATGAATATTAAAGACCTAGTCCATGAAAATTTGAGCCACCATGGATGCAGTAAATGGGTGGTGAAGAGCACAAAAATGAACATACTTGGAAAGGCGATCCACCACCACCATTATGACTAATTTATTCCCCGATTTGGGTAATCCTGTAATAAATTCCATAGAGATATCCTTCCAAATAGCAGGGGCAATCGAAAGCGGTTGGAGGGTGCCTAGAGATTTGTCTATTTCTCCCTTGTTGCGTTGACACACCTCACATTCAGCGATAAACTTACGGATGTCTTGTTTCATACCATCCCAGAAAAAAAGAACGTTTGACTCGGTCATATGTATTGGTGAACCCTGAGTGCCCTGCTGTGGGTGTAGCATGAAGCTCAGAAAGTACCATGGATTTGAGCTTGGATTTTTTACTTAAATACAAGTGGCCTTTGTATCGAAGCTCATCCTAGAGCCAGGAGTACCCTAGGGGAGCTAGAGCCTTGTTCTGCAGTTGCTGGATCAGATGCAAACTTTTGGGATCTTGAAGCCATTCTTGGCACACAACTTGGAGCCAATCGGGTACAATGAAGGAAAGAGAAAAAAGGGATCCTTCATCTTCATATTTCCAGGACAATGCATCTGCCATGACATTGTATTTTCCCTTATTGTAAATGATCTCATAATCATATTCAAAGAGATTAGTAACCCATTTGTGTTGCTCCTGGGAGGAAATGCGTTGTTCCAGAAAGTACTTGAGCCTTTGATGGTCGGTCTTAATTTGGGAGTGTTGCCCCAAGAGATAAGGATGCCATAGTTGAATGGCATGTAGAATCGCCAACATTTCTTTTTCATAAATGGGTTTTCCCAGATTCCTTTCAGACAATTTCTTGCTAGTGAAGGCCAAAGGTCGACCCTCTTGCATAAGGAAAACATTGATTCCTTTCCCTGAGGCATCACATTCCAACACAAAGGTCTTTGTGAAATCAGGAAGGGCTAGAACCGGAGTGGTGCACATGGTTGTCTTCAAGCTTTGAAAATATTGAGTAGCTGTTGGAGCCCAAGTGAAAGAGTTCTATTTGAGGAGAGTCGTGAGAGGTGCTGCAATATTTCTATAGTTCTTATCGAACTTGTGATAATACCCTGTTAGGCCCAAAACTCCACACAAGCTTTTGAGATTCTTTGGGTGCGACCAGTCTTGCATAGCTTCAATCTTTTTCAGGTCCACCCTGATGCCATCCTTTCCAACCAGATGACCCAAGTATTCTACTTCTGAGGCACCAAAAGAACATTTGGATTGTTTTAGGAAAAGTTGGTGCTGAGAGAGTAGTCGGAGAACTTGATCCACATGAGGAAGATTGTCTGTCTAGGTTTTGTTATAGATGAGGATATCATTAAATAAAATTAAGACAAAATGATGGAGAAAAAGGCAGAAGACATGGTTCATGAGGCTCTGGAAGGTGGAGGGGGCGTTACACAAGCCAAAGGGTATGACCAAAAACTCATAGTGGCCCTCATGAGTTTGAAAGGTGGTATTGGGAATGTCAGCCTCTTTCATATGTATCTGGTGATAGCCCGAGCGAAGATCAAGTTTGGTAAAGAATTGGGCGCCACTCAATTCATCCAGGAGGTCATCAATGATAGGAATGGGAAATTTGTCTTTGATGGTCAGTTTGTTGAGAGCATGGAAGTTAGGACACATTCTCCAAGAACCTTCTTTCTTCAGTACCATGATGACTAGAGATGAGTAAGGTCTCGTACTAGGACAGATGACACCTATAGTAAGGAGTTCCTGGACCATTTTTTCAATTTCATTTTTTTGTGCAAAGGGGCGGTGATATGGACAGATATTGGGGGGAAGGCTTCTTGGGACAAGGGGAATGGAATGATCATGAACACCAAGGGAAGGAGGGAGTCCTTGGGGAGTGGAAAATAACATTTGAATTTTATAAAGAAGGGCTTGGAGGTCTTGGGAAACTGGGGGTGTCTCTGTGGCTTGTATGGCATGGAGTTGGGCAATGACACTAGAATGAACTTTTTTGAGTATTTTTTCCATGCGATGAGAACTGATGACCTTAGGTGAGCCAACAATGATGCCTTGGAATTTATATTGGTGGCCTCCGTGGTTGAATTGCAAGGTTAAGTTCTGAAAATCCATGAGAATGGGACCCAAAGTCCTTAGCTAGTATGCACCCAACATAATGTCACAACCACCCATGTCAAAAGCAAACATATGGGATTTTAGGTGGTAGTCACCGATTTGGAGACACACATTTTCAAAACGCCCGCCACATTTCATAGAACCACCATTGGCAATCATGATTTGGAAATTGTTGACAACATGGATGTAGCAATGGGTTTCTTGGGCAATGCGACGATGAATAAAATTGTGGGTGCTTCCACTATCAACCAGAATGATGACCTTTTGGTGCTTGATGTAACCGATTAACTTGAGGGTTTGGGGGGCAGAGAATCCGGTGAGAGCATTAAGGGAAATGATCGGTTCCACTTCGGGAGGGTCGGAGGGAGGGTTTATGTCAGTGATTTCTGTTGACTCGGGCACAAGGGGAGTGTCAACATCCTCTTCTGAAATATCCTCAGAGATGGCCATAAAAGGATTTTGTTCCTTACATTTGTGGTCTGGGAAATATTTTTCATCACAATTATAACAGAGGCCTTTCAGTTGGCGTTCAGCCATTTCAGCCCTGGTCAATTTTTGGATCTTTAATGGGGTAGAGGGAGTAGTGGGGTTTACTGGTTTAGGGCGAGGGATAAAGGAAGGCTTACGATTTTGAGAGGAAACAATTTGTTGTGATTCTTTAGCTTTTTTAGTAGCCTCCACCCAAGTCGTAGGTCGAGCCATGAGGACATGGGCCTGAATCTCCTCCTTGAGGCCACTGATAAAACACTCTCGAAAGAAAGCATCAGTCATGCCCTCTGTTCAAAAATCCAGGTGCTCAAATGCAGCTATGAAGTCTTCTACTGTTCCTGATTTCTTCAATTTTGTCAAACGACCCAAATGGTTGGTGTTAGTTTCAAAGCCTTCATAAATCTCAGTCACAAATTGGGTTCAAACAATATACCCTTGACGGGAAGTTTTTATCCATTGCCACCATTGCCAACGTTCTTGATCTAGATGGAGAACACCATATCATAGTTTGGCCAAGTCATATGTAATGTCGTAGAGAGAGAAATAATGTTCCATTTGGGTGACCCAACTAGTGGGGTCTGAGCCATCAAATTTGGTTACATGCACCCGCAGAAGGCGTATGTCCTGTTGAAAATGATGGGGCTGAAAGGAATGGGAAGAAGTTTCACCTTCAGTCTTTGTATGTGCTTCAGGAAAAGAGTCATCGGTAGGGATCTTGAGTTTGGTGCAGAGTGATGCAAAGAAAGATTCAAGATGGGTGGTCAGTTCATGTTTGACTTCCGCCATTGCAGACTGCACGGATGCATTTATGGTGGTATTGATGGATGTATCACGGGAGGCAATAGTAGCACTGAGTTGTTGCACTTCTTGTTGGGTATCAAGGAAACTAGATTGCAAGGTGTTGAAGCGAGACTCCAGTTCTTGGCTATGGGTATGGGCCATGAGGATGGTTGAACTGAAAAGGGAGCAGCTGGGGTCAGAAAGTTTTACAGAAAAATGATATGGATGAATGTGATAAGGGAGAAGAGTTGAATATAATGGAATATGTCTCAAATAATGGTGAAAAAATTTCCAGACTTTTTTTTTTCGGTCTGAAGAATGTTGCAGTGCTGAAATCCCCAAATTCTCAACCAGAAAGAAATGTGTATTTACTTGGCGACCTGAACACAGATGCGCAACAATAAATCTCGCTGGTTTAATTTGTTTATGTTTATGTTTATGTTCCACAAGGGTTAGGTATTCAAGGGTTCTACAGACAAGGGTTTTCCTTGTGCTATATCTCTCTGATATACGTGCAGGGTCCAATAGTAGTACTCAGCCCAATATATCAGGGCACTAACTAAGGAGGATAGACCGTACCCTTATCCGTACTACCCGACTACCCAGGTACTAGAGAGTATCTTCCCAAGTGTTTTTCTCGGTGACACTATAGCAGTCTAGCGGCCAATAGGTTTATCTAAAGAGGGCTTTAGGAAATCTAGGCCGATCCATACACAGGTGTTGTCTAATGTGCTACCACTTGAAGGGGTACCAACAGGGGTTACAAGGGTGGATAACAGATGTGCGCTTAAGAACCACTTGTATTTCCTACATTTATGAATCCCTCAACTACGGGTTTATGTGCGTAATGATAGATCTCTGTGGCTTAAAGATGCCAGAATACGTCTCTACCCTAAAAAACAAATACCCACAATTTTTGCAAAGGAAAGTGCTCTGATACCACTTGCAAGATACCAGATCTAATAAATACGTAGAACATAAATAAAATGATAGGAATGACAGAATAACAGTAGTATAACCAACATAATCATCTGCAATAACACAGAAATAATATGAGAACAGCAACTGAAATAGCACTTTGATTCAAAAAGCAATGTTCACAGGCCTCTTCGAGGGGGAAACCTCCAGTCGAGTAGTGCTCTGTTACAATAATCTCCAAGCTAGGGTTTTCATACCCTCGACCCTTATTTATACTAAATATGTCTATTAAGAGAAGCATCTAGAGGAAGA
>ML785039.1:117327-136879 GCA_009831015.1 Picea engelmannii | reverse complement strand
GATCCTTCTAGAAGCAGAAGCTTCTATTAGGCCTTCTTACATCTGCCTTATTCTATTTTATTGAAAGGCCTTATTAATATTGACCTTTATTTCATCTGAATACATTGATCTACCTATGTGCGGGTTAGGACCTTAACACATGGAGTACTAGTTAGTTGTAGCATAAGCCCCCAGTGTTCTTGCTATCTCGTCGGTGAATTCCTCCTCCTCTATGACCTTTCCTTTTGTCAAGATTTTAAATATTTTAGCCACTAAGCCCGCCTTTTGATATGATTCTTGCTTGACTACAACCTTCCTTTTCTTATCAAAGAAAAATTCATTAGGGTTAATTCTTTGACCGAAATGGGTGTTAGTTCTTCACCGAAAATCCATTCCGCATCGGGGTTCCCCTTTGTGAACTGTAAGGGTGTGATAGAAGCATTGGGACTACCAATTTCATTGAATGTTTGCTCCGGGGTAGCATCTGTGGTTGACTTGTTTGACATGAGCGATAGTGATTTGCCCGACCCTTGCGAGGGTATCTCTCCTTGACCTTGGACCTTCTTGCCCGGCGTACCCTTTTTGGGGTTTCCTTCCTATTGGTAGGGGATTTTGGCTCCTTTCTCTGAGGTTCCAGCCTCCCTTGTTTTCTCTTGGTTCTTATCCTTGTTAGGACTCGAGTCCTTTGAACCTTTGGCTTCCATCTACTGTGTAACCGGAAGATTTGGGGTTTCACCCTATAAAACTTGGGGGAGACAACTCCACCGGTGCTTCTAGAATTTAAGGAAATCAACCATATCTCCAGGTGGCAGGGCTTGAATTGAATTAGGACTTTAGAGTGGGACCTCGCACCCTGGAATATTTCATCATGAGGGGAATCCTCATGTTCATATCTCTTCAGGCCACAACTCGCCAGGTGATTTCTCACAACCTTATTAGGGTCATGTTTCTTGAACTCAATATCCACCAGCTTCATTTCTTCTAAAGCCATAGCCTTGGCTTTGGCATGGCCAAAATATAACAAGAAATATGCACCACTATGAATGGGGAAGGTCGACCATACATTTTTTTATACTCCTTTGAGCTCTTTGATTATTTTGTCGAGCACACTCTGTCTAGCGATCTCGAACACAATATCTTATCTAGAAAGAATAGCGGTAGAGCATATGAAGGAATAGAGGTGCCGAAAACCATGATATATGAAAATTTCACCTCTATATACCAATCTTCCATGCTAATCAGGTTGGTCATGATGCTATCCAAAATCCTGAGAGGCGGCTGGCCAAAGATGGCGACATGCAATGGCACCATTACATAGTTGAAGATATCGTAGATGAATTCTTTGGCTTTATCCTCCAAAAGATTTGAGTGGTAGACATGAATAGGCTCTATATTAGATGGTGCCTAGCTCCAGTTCATTAGTGGGAAGGGTGTCATGAAGCAAATAACATCCATGATGTAAGCAGACATAAAGAATGAAGTTTCTTTCTTACTCGCCCTCTGTTCTCGATATTCGGTAATTTGACTGGTCAGACTGTCATACAACAGTTTGGCCCAGTCGAAGGAGAAACCCTCAGCAACTGTATGAATAAGCGGTACACATGAGAGGAAACAATGGGTAGTTTCCTCCTTCCCATACAACCTCCAAGCCATCATCGCTATATACTTGAATTGTGGCTCCAAAGAAGAGATTGAATAGATTCTGTGAGTATCAACCCTGAATTTCATGGGATGTGAGACCCAATCTTTGATCAGATCGGATAAATTTTTTTCATACTGCTCGCACTCCTTCTTCTCAAAACCTTCTAGAAATTCGGCATTGTGAGTAAGGTTCGGTTTGGGTGACAATTTATACATTGCCCACAAATGTTTTGGTTTGAAAGTCCCAATCGTTACCTTATGTTCACTGATAATCATCCTGGTCGGGATGTCCATATGGTCCAGCGCCCACCTGATCATATCACAATAGGGAAGAAGCTGGGGCCTCGCCGCTATTTTGTGAATCTCTGCTCGAGCGACAATTTTGTATTTGGTTGACAATTCATCCTTCTCGTTGTCACTAGAATCATTTGAACAGTATACTAGCTCAGATTGCAGAATGTTGGAAACGCATGACAATGTCTTGACAAAATTAATACTTCGGGGCAAGGTATCGGAAACAACGTCTGAACCTTGACTTGAACTCTTGGCAGCTTCCTTGGGCACTTTTCGTGGAGCCATGATAGAGAAACTTGCAACTGGATCTCCTGTCGAAAAAATTGAAAACACAAATAGAAGTTATCCTGGTGAAATGGCTCTGCACACAAATAGAAATGAAAACTGAAATAATGAAGGAAAAACTCTCTATCTTGATCATTTAAGCCCGTGTGTGTCCTTTCCAATAGAATTATCAAATCTCTTAATAGAAATATTTAGAGGTAAAAATGATATCTTACCATCCATCACCTCACTGCAATTCAAATAAATTCCATAAATGCTTGATGATTCGTAACATTGAAAAAAGAAGAATCATTCAAAACTTCATCCGTAAACCGTCTGTGTTAAAGTTTGTTTAAGGCACTAATTAATCTAGTTTATTTATTTCAATTTAGTGCAATTAGTTGCTAATCCCCTTTTCGGCGTTCACCACATTGGGTGTTTTCGCTCCTAGCCACTGAACCTTAAAAACCCGAAATTGTGATGGTGCGATTTAATTGATTAAAAGTGATTTGACTTAAGCCTTTAATTAATACATTCTTAATTAAAGAAAATCGTGACTTCGTGGATCGGGGTTACAAAGGTGTTTCCCTTTGGGGAAACAATTGTTGAGTCGCGAAATCACGATAGTGACTAAATACGGTTTAAAATGATTTGTTCTTGATACTAACCTGGGTAACTTTAACACGACTTCGCGACTTCGCAAGTCGAAGGCTTGAGAAATGTTCAACGCATAACTCCTGAGAGCGAGGGTACGAGGTACTAAGAGATGATAATCCCTGCTTAGTTTTTTAGTAATGGTGATTAGAATTAGGAAGGTTTTCTCCATTTCGTACGTCGGGATACTACGATTTTAGAGGGTATAAACATGAAACAAACGAAGTTCTGAAATCCAACCTTTTTGGGCTTAAGTATAACATTTCATGTATTTAGAAAAAGGCGGCTCCAACAGGGCCTATGCTCTGGCTCTGCATCTGCATATAAATTCCCTGACTCTACATCTAACTGTACTAAATCCATATCTATATCATCTGAATCCTCTAAATCAAA
Organism: Picea engelmannii; assembly: GCA_009831015.1. Classification (NCBI taxonomy): domain Eukaryota; kingdom Viridiplantae; phylum Streptophyta; class Pinopsida; order Pinales; family Pinaceae; genus Picea; species Picea engelmannii. The sequence continues at coordinate 133,654 of ML785039.1, read as the reverse complement.
ACTCTCATTTGAAGAAGATTCGACATGTGCATGATAATCATCTCTTTTAGGTGGAATAAAAAAAGTGTTGCATGCAACTTTTGAGGTACATGGGAGACACTTTCCTCAAATTGGAAACTAAGCTCAATGATGAGCCGGTATGAGGAAATATATATGAGTTCATATCCCTTCACACCATCGGGGTATCCAACAAAGATACACTCTATTCTCTGTGGATCAAGTGCCTTCCTTTTCTCAGAGGGAATCATGGCCCATGCACGTGAACCGAAAATACAGAAGTGGGTCACTTCCGATTTGAGTCCGCTCTAATCCTCATAAGGGGTATTATCCTTGATAGATCTATGTGGAGATATGTTTTGGATGTAGGTTGCACAATTAAGTTCTTTAACCCATAATCTCTGTGGAAGTGACTTTCCATGTAGCATGGAAGATGCCATCTCTTTTAGAGATCTATTTTTCCACTCAACAACTCTGTTTTGTTGTGGAGTATAGGGAACCCTATGCTACAACTGAATCCCTACCTCATGAAAAATATTTCATATATCATGGTTGACTTAATATCCCCTGTTATCTGTTAGTAGGACTTTGATTTTATTTCCTAACCGTGTCTTAACAAGGGCTTTGAAATCTTTGAGGTGTTGAAAGACCTCTGATTTTTTCCTGAGAAAGTAAATCCATGTGAAATGTGAGAAATCATCAACAAAAATGAGAACGTACCTTGATTTAATGATTTATGGATTCAGAAAAGGGCCCATGAGGTCACTATGGATCATATCTAAAGGAGAGGAATCCTTCTGAGTCTTTCCTTTGTCGAATTTCTCTTGAGTGTGTTTTCCAAGAACGCATCCCTCACAAATTCCTTTGGAGAAGTGGATGTCGGGCAGACCATCAACCATTCCCTTCTTTCTAAGATATTGCATATATCTAAAATTTAAATTCCCAAACCTTTCGTGCCATATCCTACTGCTTTCATTAGCATGGGTAAGCAGTAATGCATAATCTGGTTCAATAAATTCAGAAAATCTATAGAGTCTAGATTGATGATTTACCTCACTGGTAGAAACCCTGGAATTGGTTTGCATGCCATATATATCCACTGCACTAGGTGTGAATATGAATCTCTTTCTAGTGCCAAAGTTATTCATCCGATACACGAAGAGAAGATTGAAGGAAAGTTTGGGAACGTGAAGCACATTCTTGAAGCTTTCGTTTGTGAGTTCAATTCTTCCTTTTCTGGTGACCTCGACTGGAGAGTTGTCCCCCATAAGAATAGGAGAACCTTTGCATGCATACAATGAAGAATATAATTCTTTTGTGGTAGCCATGTGGTGTGATACACTTGAATCTACGATCCAATCATCGGGAGAGGAGTTGATGGAAATCAAGGCATGACTATAATTTCCTTTCTTGGGATTCTGATCTTCTGGATTCTTCTTCTTAGCACCCTTAGGGATGCAATCTCCTAGGTTGTTTTGTTGAAGTATTTGGGTCATTAGATATATCTATTTATCCATACATGCAGATTTTGTATGGAATACTTTATGGTAGTAAGTGTATTTCTCCCCTTTTCTTCCCTTTCCACCTTTTGATCTAGAGGAATCGTTGAAGGGTTTTGAGTACCTTTCCTTCGTTGGATTTGAATTTGATTTCCTTTTGTATTTTTATTTTTATTTATGCTATTTATGACCATTTCCATCTTTCAAAGTAAGTGCATGTGCCTTTGGGCCTTTGATTTTTCCCATGTTGATGAGCTTGTTCTTCTCTTGTGTCAGAGACTCGATAAAGTCCTTAAGAGAGAGCATCTTCCAAGCGACACCAGAGGTGAATATAACTGAATGAAATGTGGATACACATAGTGAGTATTATGGACCAATTTTGGAGAGAATGTTGAGAACCATTTGTTTCTCCTCCTTATATTTATCAACCCCACAAGCCTTGAGTTGCAACAAAAAATCCTTATATTTGGTAAAGAAATCTTGGAGGTTGTCGAAGATTTTTGGATCCAATGTGAGAAATTACCCCTCAAGCATGTGTCCCCTCATCTCATCCTGTTTTTGAAAAATACCTTCCATGGTGGTCCAGGTTTCATTGGGGGTTTTACAGGAGGATATGTGAAACAGGAATTAAGGATAACTGAGACTACAAATTGTTCCAAACACTTCATCCATTCGATTTAGATACTTTTATTTTTCTATGGATGATGTTGGTTCTGTCTCTATGTTCATGGTTAAACAGTATAATCCTCAACCTAAAATATGCATTATCATCTTCTCCTTCCATGCAAATAAATTGTACAGTGTAGGAATGAATCCTTTTGGAAATTCCATTTTTCTGCTATCTTCAATCTTCGGTACCTGCAAAGATACTTTGGTGTGTCTTTTCCCTAGAAGTATTTCATATTTGATACCATGTAAATGTGTTGAACCTACATATAATAGATCTATCTTTGAATTGACATACATAGTTTCAGAGAAAATATGAGAAAAGAGAAGAAGAAGAGAATGAATGGAAGAATTTTCATTAACCAAATGAATGAATGATAATTTACACATGATATACTCTATATAAATCAACCAATGCACACTGGAGGAGAATCCTATGTTCCATAATGGATGTCTATAGTGATATGGACACACACCAACAATTACGAGAGTAAACTTCCACCTAGTTTAGTCTCTCAGGAAGTTACGAGAGTGAACTTCCACTTAGTTGAGTTAACTAGTCTATCAATATTCAATTAATTGGATAAAATTGAGTGAAGTGAGGAGGAGATTAGGGAATCATGAGTAATGCACAAGTCTGATGATGATCCCAAGGAAAATGTGCATTAGCTGGTGATGATCCCAATGTTGCATGGTGATAATACCAATGTGGCATCTAAACTCCACTCAACTAATCAAACTGAAGTGTGAACTGAAGAGAATATTCTCCTAAAGGAATATTCTCCCTAAAATATAGGATACTGAATAATTACTAATAAACATAGGAAAAACCTTAGGAAAAATAAATCCTAGGTGCGTGTGAAGTAATTCCAACACAACCCTCTTAATCATGTACAAATGGTAGATACATCCATATCTTATCATGAGAAATATGACATAAACATTTTGATCATCTCAAAGAATTTTAAAAGAATATAGAAGTTCAAATAGAAAATAATTTGATAAGTATACTTCAAACATCTTGCACTCATAAATCCCAAGATATGAAACATCATTGAAGTCATGCCCCGAAGTAATTCTTTGTGGAGTTTTATTCATGAAAGATATTCAACAATACACAAATCTATGACAATCACATTGATGGCTTTAAATTCTCCATGATCATATAATAAACGTCTTTGAAGAATACAATAAATAACACTGGATACTCAACCCCATGCTTGCTTCAGAAATACAAACATAAAACCATGCAAAATCAATGTAGAAGAAGAAAAGGAATTGAGAAGATGAATATTTCTATTTTCTGATCAGAATATTGGCTGTATATTCATGCCCAATATATTCTTTTTTCTGATATTATGCCCCTGCCCTTATGATTATATGATTATGGAACCCTTGATGAAGCCCTTTCTTTTCCTTTAAAAATCAGATCTTTTAACTACTTGAGTAGTTAGGGATTTTCCCTTCTTGAATTTACCGTACAATTTTATTCTTGAAACATTCACTTTAATTAATGACTCCACTAAGTGTCTTTAATAAGTTCACATCATTAATATCCGTATCTTTCAAATGGGCCCCTTTCCATTTTTAATAAAAGTTTTTAAATAGACTTTTATTTGAAATTTTAATTAATTTCCCTTTTAAAAGGGGGAATATGTTTTAATTTTAGTGATAGGATAATCAAATTTTCATCCATTTAAAAAAATTCATATCTGATCTTCATTGTTTTAGTTTTCCAACTATATAATGTTTTTCCAAATCCGACTGCCGGATCTCAAGATATGATCTTGTGAAGTTAAGTTGTCAAGTAGGCTCATCAGAAAACAAGCTGAATGTTATTTTAATTTATAGGAAAAATGTGGGAATTTTCAATCCTTGAAATTTGTACCATCATCTTCTTCATCAAAATATTTTTCCAACAATATAAAATTTGTGCGATTTCGTCGCCCGGAGCTCAAGTTATGGCCTTTACAAAATCGTTGCTCAACAACCGTAGATTAAATTTCAAGGGAAAATGTGGGCCCTTGATTTGAATTCGTTTTTCCTATTTAAGAATTCGACTTTTGGGGGAAAAAATATTATCCCACATGCATTGAGATGTTGGAATTGAATAATTAATTAATATTTTGACCAAAATTCAACTTCTAACCATGCCCAATCATCATGATGAGTCCAAATGTTGCCATGTGTCATCGCCTGGTAGGTCAATAATATGCCACATATAACCAATAAGAATCTTCCATGTGTTACAAGTTGTGTGCTTCCATGTGTGATAATCCCCTACCAATAATCTACCACATGTAACAAATAAGAATATGCCATGTGTTACAAGTTATATGATTCCACATGTGATAATCTCATTGGATGCTATATGTAATCAATAACATGTTGCCATGTGTCTTCACTGATAATATGCCATGTGGAACATTCTCATTAGTAAATGGATACAACTATGATTAATTTCCATGTGGAAATATCTCATTGGTTGATGGTATAATACATATGACTTAAGATAAAAATTAAGTAAATAAGTGGACGAGAGGAGGAAGGATGAAGGAGAAATAAGGTGGGTTGGTGGAATGGAGGGATAGTGGAGGGAGATGAAGTGAGTCCGCCAACCCAAAAAGAAGTGAACACGACTTGAAATAAAAAAAAACTAAGTATGTGGAGTATGAGATGGGAGGCATAAGGAAATGGTTAAGTAATGTAAAGTGGGTGAATGAAGAAGGAGGGGGTATAGAGGGATAAGTGGGTGAGTTTTCCGTTCGTCCGATGGGTGGAAAACTAAAAATATTCTAAGTATAGAATAGGGGTTAATGGGAGAGGAGAGGTGAGTGTAGGAAGATTTCAAAATAATTCTAATTGTTGGGAGTAGGGAGAAGAGTGAGGTGAAGAATGAGTGGGAGGTAAATAAAAATAAAACCAAGTATGGAAACAAGAGAAGAGTATGAGTATGAAAGAAGAATTTGAAAATGAGACTAAGTATGGAAGAGGTAGTATGGGAAAAGAGATGATAAAAGAGTGGAGCATGGTGGGTGTTGTGAGTCAACCCACCATGCTATAATAAGAAGAAAATCACAGGTCTTGGGCCCACGAATTTAAATGTAGTTCCAAGAGATTATCTTTATTCCACATGGAAGAAACACCCTTTTTCGTTTAAATGCAAAACTTGATATCTTGGGCATATGAACTTGGATTTTGAATCCAAAAACTTTGTGGCAAATCTGAGATTGAGGGATACACAATGAACTTATAATAGTTCAAAAACTGTCTTCTTTTGATATCATTTTTTATTATTATTCCAAGAGCACGAAAATATAGATGACCAATTTTGGTCAACATTTCTCTAGTGGAATTTAATTTTTCAACAGGGGAAACAATCTCACTGAAGTTGACTCCTTCGACTTGGGAATATCCTTTTGTGACTAGTCGATCTTTGAATTTCTTGACTTGACCTACCACGTTCATATTCTTCTTGAACACCCACTTACTACCAACAAGCTTTCTTCCACTAGGTAATTCGACTAAATACCATGTCTCATTCTTTTGAAAGGATTCCATCTCTTCAGCCATGGCATCCTTCCAGAGTCTACCCTCTACTGAGTCGAGTACCTCCCTGAGTGACTAGGCTCCTTGTCGGTGACAGTTAACACAAATGAAAAATGAAATTTGGGTGAAATATACCTTTCGACTGGTTTTCTTACTCGTTCGTACCTCCTTACAATCGAGGTTGGTTGTTACACATGTTCATCGAATTTAGTCAACTCATATGAATAATCGTCGTCTTCGTTCCTTAGTTAAAACATCACATTTTATGGATTTTTCTTTGTTTGAACATGTTATCGCATAATCTATACTTGCCCAAAGCCTAAGGATAGTAAGGGAGATTGGCATAACGAACATGATATCCTATCACTTTCATGTTAATAGGAAATCCCCACTTTTTAGGGATACGCAGGGTCTACCCCATAGGAGGCATCCATGATAACCTAAAGGTCTAGAAAATTAGGGTTATGGTCAAGATATATTCCCCCCTCACTGGCTACCAAAGTCACTAAGTTTGTGTCTAAAAGATGAGGTTAATGAAGTGCTTGATGTACCTTCCCAGAACAAGACAATATAGCATGCATATACAATAATTCCAAGTACATATATGATAATAACACCTCAATAGACAATGGACAATGAAAATAAGTGCTAGTTGATATAAAATATCAGCAGTTAATAAGTTTACAACATTAATTGATAAAATGTAACAACTGCAACAAATGCTCCTCAGAAAAGCTTGAAAAGACAATGAAAAGATAATATTGATTAAGTATTATGATAATAACTTGTCATAAGCAATTTCTGACATGGTTAGCTAGCAATTAATGTTGAGTATTCAAAACATTTGCCGCAATTAGATGGTTGTAGTAAAAATTTATAACAACAACAAATAAGTTAGTGATCTAGGATAAAATGGGGTTATAGATAGTTAGTAAAATATTAGGAGAAGAGTGTTTGAGTGTTTAATCAATCCTTCAACAAGAGAGAGGCAAGAACTAGTGCCTTCTAGGGATTATGGAGTCAAAGTGGATGACTTCTTCTAAGGCTGCAAATCAATTTGATAATGCACAAAAGTATAAGAGGGAAAATGCATAGGATAATTAGTAACTTAAGTCCCCCTATGCATTGACCTCAAGAGACAAGATGTTAGGGTGTAGGAAATTCTAGGCACTAACACCTTTCTCTCCTTAGGCTTCTTATGGAGTAAAACTTATGCAAAGATAACTAAGTCAAAATCCTTAGAGTGCTAGCAATTTAGGGCTCTAGGGTTTCACTAGTCACTAGATCAATTCAATGAAAAGCCTGGAAAATAGAAAGTAATAAAGTAGCAATTTAAGTTCCTTACTTCAAGCATTAAGTATACCATGAAATTTCATAATATTGTATGAGAAAATAAAACCATTTAATAGATGACAAAAAATGCAGATTTTACTTACTTGCACCAAGAATAATCATGCAAATACCATGAAACATCACCATAAAAACTTCCAAGATTGATCCAAGTTGCAAAAAATAGCCTTATACAAGAGTGTGCCTCACAATTTCAGCCAATAGCCCTCACTAGGGAGAAAATTTCATACCTCTTCTCTTGTATGAGAAGTTGTGATGTAAAAATGAGAGTACTTTATGTTTATTTATACAAAATTTTGACCTTTAATTAATTTTCGGGTCAAAATTTTCAGGAATGATTTTAGGGGCTAAATTTCGCTCATGGGTTAATTTTCCATGGTTTTTCCAAAAAAGAGAATTGCTATTTTAAAAATTATTCACTCAAATTCTATAGGATACAATTATTTTACCTTAAAAATCGCCAAAATTTTATAAAATCTTTATAAAATCTTTAGAAATTTGAATATTTTTATGAAACTATCGCCAAACATTTATAGTTGGCATATGAAGGATTATTAATATTCGCAAAGGTTTCTACATTTTAAAATAAGTTTTCATCCTTAAAATCATCCCTGGTCAAAATAAGGCCGACATGGCCTTTATACAAGAAAATTCAAATTAATTTGCATCTAAACACACCTCAGAGGGTGACATCATGCCCTTCTAGGGTGGTGTTGAGGCCCATAGGTGGAACATTGATCTATAAATGTGGGACAATTGGCCTCCAGAAGCCTAAGATGATGCCCACACATGCCATCGGGCTCATAAATTCCTCCAAAATGAAAAGCCTAGCTCTGGATGATGTCTAGGGTTACGATGGTGATGTTCAGGGCCCTCAATGGCTAACATCCAAGTGGAAGAGAAAGGTCCCCCTGGGTCTAGGTATACAAGGGTGCCTCCAAAGGCAACATCCTTATTTCTCCTGGTGTAATTCTTCAATTTCTTCTTACGCCTGGCTGGGGTTGTAGCATCCATATGTGGGATTTAAGCCCCCATGAAGGTTTGAGCTAATCGTTCCCTCATGTGTACCTATCCACCGAGAAAGGTCCTACAAAAACAAGAAGTACACCCTCTAGGGGTCCATAAGTCACATGATCATAACATGTAAATCACATTCAATAATTAAATTACCCATACATGTGCATCAAAACCCCCTTAACCCAGAAAAATTCTCAAAGACGTTATGGAATTTGACAAGTTAGGTTTGGAGAAGGTCTCAAGGTGTCCTATTGGGATAACCTCCCTTAAGTTTGGGGTGTTTCCCAGGTGGGATCTAGTCTAAGTCATGTAAGTGTATGAGGTGGCATGGGATAAGTATTTGGGCATGGGGTGCATGTAATAATAGAGAAATGTAAAGAATTTCCCATGGGTTCCTTTGTAGAGGGAGAGCTACAACTTGCCATAAATGCAATTGTTTCCTAGCTCATTCATTGCCTTTTATTCTTAGCTTTAGTTATTTTGATCTTTTTCTTTTGTAATTCAAGGGAAAAGTTGAGGGCCATTGTCCTGGCTTGATGACTAGAGGTGACAATGTTATCCAAAAACATTTCATGGAAATTAGAAGGTTGGATCATGATGAGACCCCCTTTCTCTTGGATATTCCACCAAGATCCAATACCCTGGTTTGGTGACTAGATAGGTTGTAGTGTCATATTGCTACATGCCCATGGTCATAATAGGTCAGCTTGTGATGTGACCTCCTATCCATCAACTAGTAACTTGAGTGTTTATGTATCTTGTGGGTCCCCTTTTCTTGCTGAGAAGATTTTCACTTCTTTCTCGCGGATCCCTGGGCGAAGCATCTCAAAGGTTTCAACATTGGATTTTAACTCTTTCTATCTACTTTTACCCTTTGGACCTTTAGCCCCTTCTTCCCACAAGGTAAGGTGCAACCCTTCCTAGCATAGCCAATCCCAATTCCCAAACAAGTGTAGGGGAGATGGAAGGAATACATATGGAAAGTGGTAAGTATGGAGGGAACGAACGATGAATTTTCACAGACCCACCCAGTGGCAACCCATCCTAAAGGGAAACCAACTTACTAGGGCATCGTGTTACCCTTCCAGGTATAAATGAGGCAAAGAGCATAATTTCCAAGAAAACATCATGAAATGAAGAAGGATTTGATAAAACATATTCAAGTTCTTCAAAAATCAGAGTGATACATACCATGATACTCAGACTCATTACCTCATGGAGAAAGACCCATCACTACTTCAGGATCAGGCTTGTGGGACATATACTACTGTTGGTGATAAGTGGGCTGCACTAAAGAAAAGAGGGGCCCTCTGGGGGGGAATTCTCAAGTTTCCTAGCTCTCGATACTCCATTTCTAGGACTGGTGGGCCTCGAGACATGATCTCCTTAGTTATCTATTAGCTAGAGGATAATAAAACCAATTCAGACTTGGACTCCCTTCCAAATTATCCGAAGACCACATATCGACTATACATTATTTTCCTTGATGCAAGATCCTAGAGCTTATATCCTTTAGTTCCTTTCTTGTACCCAATGAAAATACAATCGACTTCCTTCTTGTCTAGCTTTCTCCTCTTTTCCTTGAGAAAATGCATAAATTCATCATAGCCAAATAATTTGACATGTGAAAACAAATGCTTCTTGTTAGACCACACCTCATGTGGAGTTGTGTCGACTAGCATCGATGAGGAGGGCATATTCACCAAATATTTTGCAGTGTCGATTGACTTCACCCATAATTCATGATCAAGCTTAGCACCTTTGAGAACATTCCTTGCCTTGTCTATTAATGTTCTATTCATTCTTTTAGAAAATCCATTTTGTCGTGGGGTATATGGTGTGGTATTTTGGCATGTTATGCCACATTTCTTGCAGAACTACTCAAAATTATTTCCACATAATTCACCACCATTGTTAGTTATTAACGCCTTAATCTTATTATCAGTTTGTTTTTGTACAAGATATTTAAACTCTTTGAATTTCTTGAAAACGTCTGATTTATTCCTGAGAAAATATATCCATGTCTTCCTGGAAAAATCATCTAAGAAGGATACATAATATAGGGATCCACCAAGTGAAGGAACTGTTATAGGGCCAAACACATTACTATGAACCAATTCTAGAATCCATTTTTCCCTTGTCACTCCATATGGGAACCTCACCCGATTTCATTTTCCATATATGAAATGTTCACAAAAATCAACTTCTAAATTACAATCAGAAAAAACTTTGACCATACCTTTGTTATCCATAGCTCAAAGTCCTTTTTCTCCAATGTGTCCCATTCTCTTGTGCCATAGCATGGTAGGTTCGACCTAAAAAAGACTTGTCGAGTTATTAATTGACTCATCCTGAGATGAGTCGAGTCAACTTTAGGAACAATGATGTTGTTACATCCATTTGAGTCAACTTCAGGAACAATCATGTTGTTACATCCAATCAAGTCAACATTACTTAGAAACTTGTATAGGGTTCCAATCCGAACTCCTTTCATTAATACTATCACACATATGACTATTTTTCTCACATACTTTTGAAATAGAGTATGCACTCCTGCATCACTCATCATACTGACATATGTTAGGTTTCTTTCCAAACCTAAAATATGTAGGACACCTGGAAGGGTTCTACTCATTCCATCTTGTAGTATCAGTCATAATCTTTCATTTCCAACAATTTTGGTGGTCAAGTCGTCCTGCAAGAACACATCTCTCCCTTCATATCAGTCATATTTGTAGAAACATTCTCTTTATAGTGTCATATGAAAGGATTCTCCTGAGTTGATCAACCAAACATTTTGATCCGATTGTGTACTGGTTGACACTAGATACACATCACCTCATTTATCTATAGTAGTCTTTCTCTCAGTCCACTGCTTCTCATCAGATATTGTGGTGACTTATATCACCTTTGTCTTGTAGTACCTTTTATAATTCCTAGATTTACCACATTTCCAACATATTCTTGTCAATTGAACCGGGGATTTATATTTACCCTTCAAATTAGAATTTCCAATAGAGAATTTTCCCTTATCTTTGTCATCTGGTCGACCTCTCACCATTAAAACATCTTTGGTCGATCCTTCCATACTATTTCTTCTCAATTCTTTTGACACTAGATATGCAACCACATCTTCTAGTGATAATGTGGTTGAATTAATCCCTATAACCATGAATAAGATATCCCAAGAGTCTGGAAAAGAACATAATAGGCTAATACATTTCTCCTCCTCAATGATTTTAATATCTACAAACAATAACTATCTTATTATGGTATTAAACGCATTCAAATGCTAAGTAATTGAACAACCATCACTCATCCTCACAAGATACACTTTATTTCTTAGGAACAACTTATTTACTAGGGATTTTGACCAGTACAAGCTCCCCAAATAGTCCCATAGTTTCTTGGATGAGTCTTCACTTGAGACACAACTGAATCATACTCCTTTCCCTTCTCTTGATTTTCTCCAATTCTTCCCTTGACATACTTTTCAGAATGGTACCTGGAGATACTTCTTCCCATTGCTTTCGATCTACAAGAAGATATTCAATATTAAGCTTCCAAAGCTCAAAATTCTAGCCATTGAAGTTTTCGATCTTTATCCTTGAACTACTTGCCACTATTTTAGACACAAATTTAAAGGTTTATGACTTACGAATCTTACTACACTAGGGTTTTATCTCAGATCCAATATTTTCAAACCAAGATTTGATACCGTATGTTAGGAAATTATAATTCCACACTAAACCTAATATAATTAAGGAAGACATATTTAAGCTATAAAATGAATGACAAAGCAAACACACAGTACACGGATTTTACCCTGAAACCCAAATGAGAAAACCAGAATTCCTTGAGCGTCTTACTCTCCTGTTGTCTTATTCAATCAAAATAAAATGTTACATGTCTAACCTTGGTCTACACCTAAGACACAATCGACATCATACCCTCTTTCTTACGCAAAAACAACCCTACAACCAATTTGGATTACATCTACATGACCAACAACCTCTACCAGATTGATCTTAAATATTATTGATTATATTTTATAGTATTATATCACACCTTATTTATAGGCTTTTCAATAGGAAAAACTCTAAATAAAGATGCCTAAAAATGGCTACAAATCCACATAGATCATTGGCTACAAATCCACATAGATCATTGGCTACAAATATCGTGAATATTAGGATTATGTTACATTCGAATACCAATTGGATTACCAGTTGAATACCAGTCGACCTAAATTTGGTCTTTAGTCGATTTCCAAATGACCTCCTATCGACCTCTTGGTGGTTGAACTCTCAACTTGTTGTCGATCACTTCCACTTCGACTTTGCCTGGTTGATCACTTCAATCTTTTACTTTCACTCCCATTTGATCCACCTTGACTATAATTTCACTGCAAATAATATAAAAACCCAACACTTGGAACTCACAACATTCAAGTCTCCATTGGTCTCTAGAAGATCTATAATATCTCCTAAGCATGTCCCAAGAATATATAGAAATAAGGCCAATATTGAGCATGAGGAGGAAAAATCACTCATAGAGTTATGTTTCCAAAATACAATGGTTCTTCTCCATTATACATCAATTGCATTTAGGTTTCCTAGCTTGTTGAAAAGCTGAGGAGGAGCACAGAGGAGTGCATATAAACCTTGAGGTAATGGAATTGATGTATTTCTTTCATTTTGATATATATATCATTGGTTTTCCCCCTTCATATTGTTCATGTTCAATGATATATGTTAGATCTGGTTAATTTCTTCATAGATTAGGTTATATCCAAGCTCGATCTAGGATTCTAATGCTAATAAGAGAAGTAGGAAGGATTTTTTTTGTCAATTTTCTACAGGTAGCAATTTGAAGGAGTTGGAGTAGGATCTCCAAGACTACATCAGCCAAGGACACACAAGGACAACCTTAAGGAAAATGTATGCCATTCTACCATTGCTTGGTGAAATTATGAATCTACTTGCTTGTTTATAGGGAGAACCATAGAATTCTATCCCACTGTCTCTCTAGGATAAATAGGTATATCCTAGGGAGATCTTACCATTCCCTTGGTGATATTTTCTCTGTAACCATAGTGATTCTAGCTATTGGTGTGCTAAAGTATGTCTCTTTTGTGGGAAGAAATTCCATATTGAGGCATCTTGCTGGGAGAATCAAGCCACATGCCACACGCTAGACTATTTTCATAAGAAGAATGGAAAGAAGGCTTTCCAAAACTAAAAAATAAATAAAAGGCACCCTAGAGAAAAGAAGGGTGTCAAGAAGTCCATATAGTAGTGCCAATAAATTTTTCCACCACTAAAAAATGAGTGGACATTGTGAAGAAAAGTGTTGGTGACTTCATCTAGAGATTCACTCAAAAAACCACACAAGCAAGAGAAGAGTGTGGAGAGTGAAAAGTAAAGAGGATGAAGAGTTCCCTACATCTCCAGTCCAAGGGGTGGACATTGTCCATGGAGTTGCAATAGCACAAGAGGTCATCCTCACTAATGAAGCAAGAAATTGTTTAGTGGAAACATGAGAGAACATATAAGGATATGAATCATGGTTTGATGTTTATTTCATTGCAAGATGATTGATGAATGAATCATCAATGTATGAACAAACTTATCAAGGATTAAGTCTCATATATCCAACATTTAGGGGTAGGTAAGCTTGCCATTTAATTGATATGGCCATAAAGAATTGTTTCCATGTTGGGAAGAAATTGGTCCCAACATAAGAAGGAAAATACACGACCTCTTGTGGGAATGTTATGTGATGGAATAACTTGTTTGGGTCACAATGAACAAGAAGACTAACATTCAAATTGTATTCATTGATTACCAATATGGATCATCTCCAAGTTTGAGAGATATTTGAATGACTATTGATTGTAGAGTTTGAGAGCCATATCCAAAATCAGAGCTAGTAGCTAGATCCACGAGACAAAGTCATAGTTGTAGCCAAGAGCCAGAGTTAGATCCATGTTTCAAAGAAGCAAACAGAAGGCACCTTCATCCATATTGGTTTACTCTAATATTTTAGAGACCAAAAAGCCTCTCAATGGGGAGGTGTGATTCAAAATGGATATGAAAAAGTGAATGGTTGTAAGACTAGTACTTGCAAGATAATTCAGTGATTAATGAAGGTTAGATAAACTATGAAAGACAATGTAAATGTAAAAGTAAATAAGACAAAAGAGAGAAAAAATGAGTGAAACAAATGAAAAGGAAAAATAATAATGGGAGAGAAAATATTGAGGAATGGGAAATGAAATATCGTTCCCTTTGGCCTTCCTGATCTGCCGGATCTTTTAATGACTTATGGTTGAGTTTTAATTTTGCATGCGTTAATTAACCATTTGAGAAAACTTAGTGAAAGAATGAGGAAAGAAGAGGAATTATGACATCCATATACATATATTCAGATCTGAAATGAATAATAGACATCAAACCATAACACGCAGATTGATAACGGGGTTCGGCACAACTTTGCCTACGTCTTTGGGCCTTTTTCTCTGTGGGGGAGGCTTCTTTATTTCTGCTCAAAAGTACATCGCTACAATGCCAAATGGCTACAAGACTGATCTAATCATGTTCTTCCAGATATCTAGAACCATGCAAAGAAAACGACACACAAAACGGACGTCCGAAGCTCCCAGAAATGATCCGACAGCGTCTCCTCCTCAAAATCTTCTCTGCCTCAAAATGGCTTTGGCTTGGCTTCTCCTCAGCATAATTCTGCTCTGAATGCCCCCTATGGCCTCAAACAGGCCTGGGTTATATAGCTGGGAAGTTGGTTTCTCACCTCCAACTTCCTCCTAAAGTTTAGGCTCCAAAACTGCCCAATAACTCCCAAAAATGGATCAAAACCATTAAAATAAGCTTAATTACAATTAAAACCCAAAATTGGTTACAAAAACCCACTTTTTTAGTTATAATTTGGGCATAAGCCCCTGATTCCGTGCGCACGCCCTGATTCTTGGTCGTATGGGGGGCCATGTGGCCATGTGCTATGCACTAGCCCCTCCTCCATATGCTCCCGCTCCCGGTCTTATGGCGCAATCATAGGCCTGTGGGCTTACAATTGTAGCCGCACGCGTTTTGTGGGGGGGAAGCCCCTGGTTATGTGGGTAGTGGTTGTATGGGTGCGGGGTTCAAGGGCTAATCCCTTACACCATTAGTCCCACACGCTCCCGGTTCCATTGCACAGTTATATAGTGTATGTTAAGGGTTGGGGCTAAGCCCCGACCCTTTTCCCCCGCCATTTGATAAATCAAACAAATTTAAATACATTGTTTGCCACTCATATAACAAGTACCAACTGACGGCGGGATGGCTAGCACGGCTTGGTCAAACCTTAGCCCACCGGGGAGGTCACAGGTTCGACCCCCAACCATGCCAAATTTTACATAACCAATCAACCAATCACCAGGTGCCACGTGGTAGCCCTTGACTGGGCCACGTGGCACCCAACCAACACCCCACAAATCAACATGTGTCGCTTGCCGATTCATCCAAGTCACCTGCCATGCATCACTGTCATACTACCCTATCATATGACACGTAAGCTGCTGATGTCATCTTGTGCCACGTGTCACCCTTACAGTGGTGACACGTGTCACCTCGGGATAGGTCCAGCCGTACACCTAAATGCCCAAATTTTCCTGACACGTGTCACCTCCCGAAGCTTCCACGTGTCACCTTCTGGGATTGCCATGTTAGCTGTATGGACCTACCACGTCAGTGTACGGACATGCCACATCAACGTCCGTATGGACTGTATGGACTGCATAGTCAACATCCTTTTTTTTTTTTTTTCCTGTTTGGCTTTTCGGACAGAACACGATATCTTCTCCATACGGAGTCCGTTTGATGAAGTAAATATACCATCGGAATCAGGAAGACGAGACAAACGCAATGGCATAGGTTTCGTCACATTCCGAGCACTTTAATTTTTGAGCATTTTTCAAGCCCTGTCAGGCTTCTGGATCCGATTTCGGATCACGCCTACCCACAATAAGACCTTTTGGTCCCCAAAAGGTTACTAACCAGTCAACAAGCTCGGGATAGGCCACCTGGATTTCTCTCTATCTCTGAACTCTGTCCTATGCACCTGTCTCATCAAGATCAACTGTAACACAATCATGACAACTGACAGTATATTGTTAGCCATTTGAACCCTGTTACATCTTACTGAAGCCACTATCATCCATGTAGAAAACATTGTTAATGACAACATCAAAA
>ML785039.1:91906-102026 GCA_009831015.1 Picea engelmannii | reverse complement strand
ACAAAGTTGTGGAAAGCATCAATGTAACAATTGATGAAACAGGCAGACCAGAATCAAACAAAGAAGAAAACAAATCAATGGAACAACTTTTTGAAGAAGAAGATGAAAAAGAAGAAGAAGAGGAATATGAAGATGAAGAAAATCCAACAGAAGTAGAAGAGCAAGTTCAACAAGTATCTCCAAAAACACCTAACAAACGAGTATAGAAGAATCATCCTTCAGATCAGATTATTGGAAACAAAGATGCAGGAGTTGAGACTAGAAGAAAAATCCGTTCACCAGAACAAACAAACCTGGCACTCTGTTGGCGACAGAAGTCACTCCTGGATTGCTAGCAGGAGCAGAGCCCGACGCCCATTAGTTTTATGTCACAATGGTTTATAGATGGGGTGACCGAATGGAAGCCAACTCAAAACAATATCGTTCCAACTCTGAAACTAGGCTAGGCATGCATGGGTGAATGAGGTATTATATAAACTCCAGACAGTGAGTTGTATTATATGGTGAAACCGGCAGAAGACTTATATAAGAGAAAAGCAGAGGTCTGGTACTAACATTGAGTTACTAACAGACTGTAGAAGAAGACGTTCGAAGGCAATATCATGTCACATTCAAATGAAAAACCAGAGAATGCAATCATGCAACAATAAACCTTTCATCATAACATGACTGCAATGATTCGCGAGAAACAGTCAATCACGAATTCTCTGGTATGAGAGGAAAACATAGACGAGAAGGAAAACTGTTTGTCATAAAACAAGAAATCTCAAATACAAATGCATACCCAGAGAACTAGAATATCTATTAAAACTTTACAGTAGGGAGCTATGCTCTACCATCGATAGATACAAAAATGACGAAAACGCCTACATATACTCAAAACAACCACAAGAACAAAATCGAGATGCTACATTAAACACATTGCATCTGCATGGCTTCTGAAAATCTATAGCTACCATCTCTGAACGGTCGTGCAACTTATGGCAGACGCAATCGAATTCCTGACAGTTCCGTGGGTGAACTGATGTGCCTTTAATTCATCGCCGAACTTTCCCATTATGGCGGAGGTGATGTCTAACCACCACCAACTACTTCGATAACTACTTCATTGGGATTGAGGAGGGCCCAACCAACTCAGCACTTCTACGACGTGGAAGACCCTTCGTGCTGCCACCTAGATCAGCTGAATGGCCTGATGAATAGGCGTGGAGGCTAGCGCAAAGGATGAGGCGCATAATAGGAGTGGTGGCACCAAAACTATGAGGGTGAGATATGAAGTGATGAGGTGTGGGAGAAGTTACAGGGGAAGACATATGGCGGAAGGAAACAAGAGGAGGGGGCAGGAGATGAAATGTAATGGGCATACATAGTGGGAGGTTGACGTGGAAGGGAGCGGGACACATGGCAGGGGGAAGGATGATACAAAGATGACACAACAGGAAAAGGGGGGAGGGGGGGCACGCGGGTTAGAAGCAGAGCAGCTGAGAAGGATGGGATTATCCAAGCATCGTTGATCTAGGCGCGCTGATTTCGGTCGTTGGGAAGATGTGCACCTGATTCCAGACCCCCCCCTTCCACCTAAAGGTAGAAAGGCGGGGGGGTGTCTGGAATTGCCTTGTGCACCGTTGATCCGGGCACGCTGATCGTGATCGTTGAAGAGGTGTGCCCTCGATTCCGGACCCCCCCCCCTCCGCTTAAAGGTAGAAAGGCAGGGGGGCTCTGGAATCCCATGTGCGCCATTAATCTGGGCGAATTTCTGCTGTCCAAAATTGTTGACCACTTAATCACAAGCACATTTGCGTCCCGAGCTTATAGTAAATGGGTTTTTCACCCACTCCATCGCATTCTAACCCCCCTTACCAGAAATATCGCTAACATTTGGCTCCATGGGGGATAGAGTCGTCCCTGTGATGCTCTAAGGACTTTTTTTGCAGATTCAGTGCCTTGCTGTTGGGCTATGGAGTCTTTTATTAAGCCGAAAATAAAAAAAATATTTACAAAAAACAAAAGAGCCGACTGCGGCTCACAAAAAACATTTTTTTAAGAAACACCCATTTACTGGGCCACCAAAAACTTCTTTTCCTTCCAGATCCTACAACTTGTACATGTTATTTGAAAATACTTCAAGGATCTTGAAAGACCCAACCAGGGGGCATCAAACTTACTGTGCTTGCCCTTGTCCTGCCTGGGTGCATCCCATTTGAGCACCAGATCACCCTGCTCGAAATCTTTCTTTCTGCTCTTCCTGTCGAAGGTTTGTTTGATCTTTTGTTGATGATCGTGGGCCCTGCTCATGACCTGTTCCCCGATATGTTGTATTTACACCATCTGATTAATCCTTCTGACCATATGGTCAGGCTCTCCTTCAATGTCCTGGAGGAATTTCACCACAGATAAAGCGAGCTGAGTGGGGAAAAAAACCTCTGTTCCATAAACAAGTTGAAAGGGTGATATGCCCAGGGACTTCTTTGTTGTCACTCGATCAGCCCATAACGCAAATTTGAGCTTTGAATCCCAGGCCCTTTATTTGTCTTCCAGTAATTTCTTAATGAGCTTGATCATAATTTTATTGGAAGACTCTGCCAGTCCATTTCCCTGAGGATCATAGGGAGTAGAGTGAATCAGTGAAATCTCAAACTGTTCACAGAACTTGACCAGAGGCTCAGACCAGAAAAGGGTGGCATTGTCAGTGACAATTTTGCTAGGACAGCCAAATCTAGCTATGATATCTTCTAGGAAGCTGATAATGACTTTGTGAGAAGTGCTCCTGGTGGGGACAACTTCTATCCATTTGGTGAAGTAGTCTATCACAGTCAGGATCCATCTATGTTGGCCACTTGAGGGCAGATGAATTTCCCCAATGAAGTCCAATCCCCACTGCTGAAAGGGTGTTGAAACTACTACAGGCTTTAATGGCAAAGATTTGAGTTGTTGCTTCCCTGAGAACTTCTGGCATTTGATGCAAGATCTGATTTCTCTGCAGATATCAGGGAATAAAGTGGGTCAGTAATACCCAGCTCGGAGGATCTTATGGTCTGTGGTCTTCCAGAAATGATGACCCCCACAAAGGCCACTGTGCAAATCAAACGCAACCTGTTGGGCTTCTTGTGGGTCCAGGCACCTTAAAAATACCCCTAAAGGATCTTTCTAGTACAAGGTTTGGTCAATGAGGCAATATCTGACTGCCTTGAGCTTTAGGGCTCTTGCCTTGCCTTTTTCCATGCCATCAAGAGGCCTCAATTCTTGCAGAAAGTACAATATATCCTTGTACCAGGGGCATGCCGCTAGTGATAAAGTACCGTGGGAACTCTTGTTGGATGACTCGGCTTGCTCACTGATGGAGTTAATCCCCAGGGCTTTGCAATTGGATTCATCCAACAACTTGGCTAAACCCTACCCCTTTATCAATTTGGTAGGCTTAACCTCCAAATCAAACTCCAGGATCTTGGCAATCCATTTACCTCTTCTCCCGTCTATGTCAGGCTGTATGAGGATGTCCTTCACAGAGGCAGAAGGAACGTACATGGTGATCTTTGAGTGTAATATATAAACTCTGAAAGCTTTGAGGGCTTTCACCAAGGCATATGCCTACTTTTCCATGATCTCGTACCGGAGTTCTGCATCTCTCAATGCCTTGTTGTAGAAGGCAATAGGTTGCTCTCACCCCTAATCATTTCTCTGCAATAAGACCGCTGCTACTGTATCAGAAGAAGCAAAAGAAAAAAATCAGGAAATCTTTGGAATAGTCAAAACTGATTAGCATGGGTGCCTCAGTCAATGCCCTTTTTATTTGGACAAAATATTCCCTGGGTTCAGCGGTCCATTTTACTTCATTTCCCTTTTTGAGCATGGTTGTGATGTGTCTCACCAGCTCAGCAAAATTTGAGACGAATCTCCTCAGAAAATTAATCTTCCCCAAAAAAGCCTGAACCTCCTTTTTAGATCTAGGAAGCGACAGGGTTTGAATTGCTTCTACCCTACTAGGATCAATTCTCACTCCCTCTGCTGACACTATATGGCCTAATAGCTTCCCCTCCTTCATAGAAAACAAATATTTCTTGGGGTTTAAAGATAAGCCATACCTCCGACATTTCAGGAAAACTTTTTTCAGGTGGCAGCGGTGCTCCTCATCTGACCTAGAGAAGACTGTGATATCATCCAAATAGATTACTATGAACCAGTCTTTCTCCCCAATGAAGGCTATATCCATAGCTCGCTGAAATGTTGCCCCTGCATTCATCAATCCGAAAGGCATTTTGGCATACATGAATGTGCCCCAAGGAGTGGTGAAAGATGTTTTTTCTCTGTCCTCAAGCATGAATGATATTTGATTATACCCTGAAAACCCATCAATCATGGATATCCTAGTTGCTCCAGTTACCTTCTGCAATATGTGTTCCATGTTGGGCAGGGGATAATTGTCTTTTCTTGAGCTTCTGTTCAGGTTCCTAAAATCAACACAGAGCCTGATTTCTCCGCTCTTCTTCCTTACTGGGACCAAGTTGGCCACCCACTCAGAATATCTCAAGGGGACAATGATTTGCGCATCCAACAACTTTTTTACTTCTTTCTCCATGATAGGAAGCAACATGGGATTTATCTATCTCAGCTTCTGCCTAAATGGCCTAGCCTCTTCTTTCAATGGGATCTTGTGCTCAATAATGGATGTGTCATAAGTTTTCAGGTCTTCGTATGTCCACGCAAACACATCGGAAAACTCTCTCAACAACTCAATATATTCGGCCCGTTGTTCTCTGGTCAGACCACTGGACAATTTGATGAACCTAGGCTCCTTCTGTGAACCAATGTTGCATTCAATTGCATCGACACCTTCATTTGAAACCCTACCTTTTACTGGCATGTCATTCTCATCGAACAATCTTTCTAAAGGGACGAGTCCTATCGGAATGTGATTGCTGGGCAACTGAATGATATGGTGATTGGCGATCTTATTTAAAAATACCCTAGGATGAGGGTCATCTTCCAGGTCAGCATCCTGGTCAATGTGCAACGCAGAAAATTCATGCATGGATTGTAGAAACCTTTCAATTTCCAGATCATCTTCAAACACCTTCCAATGTTTGACATTGTCAGGTACAGAGGCCCTGTATTTTATCTCAACATCACTTTTTACCCCAGGCGGTAGAGGATTCTTGGGCGAAGTAGCTGATACAGCTAGAGAGTCAGCTAGAGTATTTTCCCCTCTCGGAATGAAAGAAATGTTAAAAGACAAGAATAAATTATTCATAAGGTCCCATACCTCATTTCTGTAATTTCTGAGTCGGGGATTATTGGCACGATAAGCCTTTCTTATTTGCTGAATAATCAACTCGGAATCTCCAAATATTGCTATCTCTTTGATTCCCATTTCCTTCGTAGACCTCATGCCCAGAATAAGAGCTTCATACTCTGCCACATTGTTGGTGGTTTCAAATTCTAGCTTGTATGAAAGGGATATGGTCTCTTGACACGGTGATATAAAAACCACCCTAGCACCAGCGCCTTTGGCAGAAGAAGCTCCGTCAAAAAACATCTTCCACACAGAGGGGGTTGGAGGAAAATCTGAAATCCCAAGACTGGGTTTCTTTCAGACCTGGAAGGACTCTTCAGGAGCATCAGTGAGCTGCAATAGGCTAGACCCCAAATCAGTGTCAATTGCAAAGATGGGGTGATTGGTGGGGTCCGCTTCATCACTGACAATGTAATCCAGTTGAGCTTCTCTGCACAACCTCCTTTTCTCCCCTCTAAAAACCAGAATGGTGGCATACGTGAGATCCATCTGCAACGTTCCCCCGAGTTTTTTAATCCACAATCTAGACAACATCATGCCAAATTTGGGGGGAACGTCAGCTACCACAATATCCATGACCACGCTTTTCATGGGCAGTTGAAACAAAGAAACCACCAGGTCTTTGATGACTCCCAGACATTGCACCCTCCTCGAATCGAAAGAGTACAAATCATGATAAGTCTTTGTCACTTCCAGTCCCAATTCTTCCATAACTATCTTGGGCATAAGGTTATGAGAAGCCCCTGAATCCATGAGGCAATTATGCAACACTTTATCATGTATATTCAGAGATGTGTAGAAGGGAGGGGATGAGTCATCTCTGTCTTCTACCATGGGCCCTAGGATGACAGCTGGCTTCTTGTCTTGAAGGTTTACTAAGTCAGAGAGAGGTTGGGGGGACTCAGATTGTAGCAGCTTGGAGAGGGATCTTTTGAAGTATTCATTTTTAACTAGTTCAGACAGGGGTACAGGGATTCTAATATTTTGAATTTCATGCTCAAAATTAAAGGAGGGAATTGGCTTAGGAGCTTCCCTTACCTCAGTGACAGGTTATTTGGTTGCCGGTGAAGCACTCTGAGCTCTCCTTTCTTTAGTGGTAGTCGCTGCAGACTTAGTAGGCCTATCTGGTATGAGGGGCTGATCTTGGATGTCAAAGTCCCCTCCTTTCTTTCTTGACCTGAGATTGTATCTATGAGAAGTGTGGCCAACCCTCTCTCCCTTTCCTAACTCATGGATCTGAATGTTCATCGGGGATTTTTCATATGCAAACTGATTCAAATGGGGAAAAGGAGGGGCTTCCTCAACATAATGAATTTCAGGGTCGAACTCGTCTATATCCTCTCCTTCCTCATGAGCAACCAGGTTATTTTGGAGGGGGGGTTGAATCCTTTGATCCTCTCTATCTTTTCCCCTTTGTTCCCTTGGGAAGGCCTATGGTCCATTGTTATTAGGTTTCCTGAAACCTCTATTATCAGCATTCTGGGGATTTCTATACATGGGCTTCCCTTCTAACTCCCACCTCTCCATCCTGGCAGAAAGTGATTTTAGTACTCCGGTTGTCTCATCAGTTTGATGGGGCATGGGAGAGGAACTGGATGGGGAGGCTTCAAGATTTTTCTTAGATATGCTTCTATCAGCAGCGTTCCTGATTCGGTCAACAACCAATATGTTAGATTCTACTTCCACGGCTGCATCCTGCATGTGGGCCAAGGTAGTGGCTCTTCTCTCTCTCAGCAGTAGGAAGAAATCAGGATCAAAAGTGCTAGCATAAGTGATCTTAGCCGAGGCTTATGAGCGCTTTATCTCAGCGGGAATTTTATTATACATTTTATTGAATCTCTTGGAGAAGTCAGAGACAGACTCTCATTCTTTTCTCTTCAAATACCCAAACTCTGTCATATAATACATGAAATCTTTTCTATCTCCCCATTGTCTAAAAAAGGCATTGTCTAGATATTCGATCCCATCAATAGATCCAGGAGGCAGGGATTTAAACCATTTTCTAGCCTCTCCTTAGAGGCTATGGACAAAAATCCTCATCCATACGTCTGCATGCATGATGACATTATCATCTGTGAAACTATAAAAGGCTTCTAGGTGTTCATCTGCAGTTACGTCCCCCTCACCCGTGAACTTGGGTAGTTGCTTGAGGTAACCATCTGCCGGGAGGGCATTGAGGGTCTAAGGTAACATGAGGGGAGAATACCTAGTGGATATAATAGCCTCCATTATGGTCATAGGGGGATTAGCGCCAGCCATAGGAATATTAGGTGGAGGAGAACTTGGAGGAGAAGGAGGTCATGAAGGGGTTGCAGGAATTGATTTTTGGAGTGGAGTGGGGAATAAGGGAGGGTTTAAGGAGAAGACTAACGAGCTCAAGTTAGTAGGCACTGCTCTTTGTGTAGGAGTGGTGAAATATTCTATAGTCCTGGGTCTACACCGAGGAACAAATTCAGAGGAGAGGGGAGCGACAAGGATTTCTCCCTCCAATCCCAGACCGGGAGGGGAAAACTCAGCAGGAACACTCCCAAAATTCAGGAAACGGGAAACCTCTGAAGAAGGCTGGCTACAAAGCTGAGAATAAGAAAACAAAGTTTTTACGGAAGAAGGTGGGGAAATACTTGGTTGGGCAGTGAAGCTTTCTCCTTGAGAGGGCTTCCCTTTTCTGATAATCACCTCTGGATCTTCTTCAAGCGTGGCCAGAGGCAGCTATGGATGGGACCGCGTGTGTCTAATGCTGGAAGCCACAACTAACCCAACAGGTTTGTCCCAGTGGAGTCATCACAGTGGAGTCGCCAGGTGCACAGTAGAAATCATGGTAATTATGATATCTGATGCACCTTCAAAATCAGTTAATCATTGTCGTTCAATCCCAGGGAAAATCTTCAACTTCGTCCCTGGCAACGGCGCCAGAAATGTTGGCGACAGAAGTCACTCCTGGATTGCCAGCAGGAGAAAAGCCTGACGCCCATCAGTTTTATGTCACAGTGGTTTATAGATGGGGTGACCGAATGGAAGCCAACTCAAAACAATATCATTCCAACTCCAAAACTAGGCTAGGCATGCATGGGTGAATGAGGTCTTATATAAACTCCAGACAGTGAGTTGTATTATATGGTGAAACAGGCGGAAGACTTATATAAGAGAAAAGAAAAGGTCTGGTACTAACATCGAGTTACTAACAGACTGTAGAAGAAGACGTTCGAAGGCAATATCATGTCACATTCAAATGAAAAACCAGAGAATGCAATCATGCAACAATAAACCTTTCATCATAACATGACTGCAATGATTTGCGAGAAACAGTCAATCACGAATTCTCTGGTATGAGAGGAAAACATAGATGGGAAGGAAAACTGTTTGTCATAAAACAAGAAATCTCAAATACAAATGCATACCCAGAGAACTAGAATATCTGTTAAAACTTTACATTAGGGAGCTCTGCTCTACCATCGATAGATACAAAAATGAAGAAAATGCCTACATATACTCAAAACAACCACAACAACAAAATCGAGACACTGCATTAAACACATTGCATCTGCATGGCTTCTGACAATCTGCAGTTGTCGTCTCTGAACGGTCGTGCAACTTATGGCAGACGCAATCGAATTCCTGATAGTTTCGTGGGTGAACCGACATGCCTTTAATTCATCGCCGAACTTTCCCATTATGGTGGAGGCGATGTCTAACCACCACCAACTACTTCAATAACTGCTTCATTGGGATTGAGGAGGGCCCGACCAACTCGACACTTCTGCGACATGGAAGATCCTTTGCACTGCCACTTGGATCAGCTGAACAGCCTGATGAATAGGCGTGGAGGCCAGCGCAAAGGATGAGGCGCATAACGGGAGTGGTGGCACCAAAACTATGAGGGTGAGATATGAAGTGATGAGGTTTGGGAGAAGTTACAGGGGAAGACATATGGCGGAAGGAAACAAGAGCAGGGGGCAGGAGATGAAATGTAATGGGCATACTTAGTGGGAGGTTGACGTGGAAGGGAGCGGGACACATGGCAGGGGGAAGGATGATACAAAGATGACACGACAGGAAAAGGGGGGGAGGACACGCGGGTTAGAAGTAGAGCAACTGAGAAGGATGGGATTATCCGAGTGTCGTTGATCTGGGCGCGCTGATCTCGACCGTTGGGAAGATGTGCGCCTGATTTCGGACCCCCCCCTTCCGCCTAAAGGTAGAAAGGCGGTGGGGTCCAGAATTTCCTTGTGAACTGTTGATCCGAGCATGTTGATCGTGATCGTTGAAGAGGTGTGCCCTCGATTCCGGACCCCCCCCCCCTCTGCTTAAAGGTAGAAAGGTAGGGGGGCTCTGGAATCCCATGTGTGCCGTTGATTCGGGCGTGCGAATTTCTGCCGTCCAAAATTGTTGACCGCTTAATCACAAGCGCATTTGCGTCCCGAGCTTATAGTAAATGGGTTTTTCACCCACTCCATCACATTCTAACCCCCTTAACAGAAATATCACTAACACACTATTATCTATAATTGAACCAAACTGTTTTGAAGAAGCCAACAAGGATGGATTTTGGAATAAGGCCATGGATGAAGAATTGGATCAAATAGAGAAAAATGGCACTTGGGAATTGGTTCCAAGACCAAAGAATAAGAATGTGATCGGCACACAATGGGTTTTCAGGAATAAATTGAATGAAGATGGACAGGTTACAAGGAACAAAGCTAGATTGGTATGTAAAGGATATGCACAAATTGAAGCAATCAACTTTGAAGAAACATTTGCCCCATTTGCCAGAATGGAAGCAATCCATTTTCTTTTAGCTTATGCATGCTCCAAAAATGTTAAAGTATATCA
>ML785039.1:67806-80208 GCA_009831015.1 Picea engelmannii | reverse complement strand
TCTGGAAGATTCCTCCTCTAGAATGTTCTTAGGTGATGGTAGCACTATATAAAGGGGTTCAAGCAATGTAATGAAACATGAAAAGAAGTATTGTATTTGGAGCGGTAGCTCAATAGGAGGATGCCCCCTCGAAGAGGCAAGTTAACAGGAGAGGATCCCTTCCATAATAGGATCCATTGTATGGTGTTGCCCTACCTCAAGGGTTTGGTAATAACAAAGTGTGGTTTCTTCTATATTTCTTTGTGGATCTATTGTGTATTCAGTATTTGTGGTGATTATATCTTCAGATCTAGTATTGGTTCTTAACATAATAAGTTTAAAATGGGCATAATTGTTTGAGCACAGTAACAACTGATTCACCCCCCCACCCCCCCCTTAGTTGTCCAAAAATTGGTATCATAGTGGGTTCCTTTTATTTAAAGGTAGATCAGTAAGCTTAAACATGACAAGTCATGAAGGAAATTCAACCAATAAGGCCCCCCTGTTCAATGGAACAAACTTTGGCTTCTGGAAAGTTAGGATGAGAACCTACATAGTGGCTTTAGGTGCAGATGTCTGGGATGTGGTAGAGACTGGTTATATAAAGCCAGTTGTACTAGCTAATAAGGATGACAATCTAGAATTTAGCTTCAATGCTAAGGCTATGAATTCTATTCTGAGTGGGCTTGCAGAAGAAAAATTTGTAAAAGCTATGCACTTAGAATCTTCCAAAGCATTGTGGGACAAACTCATTAGCAGTTATGAAGGTAATGAGAAGGTAAAGGATGCCAAGCTTCAAACCTACAAAATATAGTTTGAACAACTAAATATGAATGAGGATGAAACAATTAATAAAATTTTCTTAAGAGTTGAGGAGCTTGTGAATTCCATGAAGGGTCTTGGTGAGAAGATTGAAGACATATTTTTAGTTTAGAAGATTTTAAGGTCTCTACCAAATACATTTAATCCAAAAGTTTCTGCAATAGAAGAACTGAATGATCTTAAGACTTTTTCTATTGATCAACTTCTAGGAACTCTAATTGCTTATGAAATGAGGATTAGTAAGGATAAACCCACCTCTAAAGAAGCATTTTTTAAAGAAGATAAGAATGAGGATTCTGATCCTGATGAAATTGAAGCAAAATTTGTGAGAAGACTAAAGAAAGGATCAAGCAAGTACCAAGGCAAGTTTCCCTTAAAATGTTTTAACTGTGGAAAGATAGGTCACTTTGCATATAAGTTTCCACACAAGAAGAAGGACCAGAACTCTGAAGGTGAAGAGAGGTACAAATCCAAGAGATTTGGTAAAAAGAAAATTTTATGTGTAAACAATGATGACTCTTTAGGAAACACAGATAATGATTCTTCTTGTGAAGATAAGGTTAATGAATTTATGATTATGGCCAAAGAGGATTATGATAATAAAATCACAGGAAGTGATGTAAATGATGAAGAATTTGTGGTTGACTTGGAAGGAGAACTGATCAGTTTCCTAGTAGAAATTGCTAGACTCAAATTTAAGAAGAAAAAACAAAAAAAATTGTTGGTACAGTTTGAGAAAGATAGTAAAAAACTTGATGAATACTTTGCCCTGCTAAAAGTGGAGTTAGAAGAGGCAAAGAAAATAGAGTACATTCTGAAACAAAAATTATCAGAGAAGAAGACAATATATGAAGCCTTGGAAGAAGAGGTAGTAAAAACTAGGAAAGAGATGGAGAAGTTTAAAGCATTACATCTCCAAAATCTTCCAAGCATTAAAACCTTAGCAGAACTAAATGACATTTTGAGCAAACACAAATATCCTTTGTTGAAGACTGGTTTAGGCTATGTAAGTGGTTCAAGCGACAAAGAGCCAATAAACATGATCAAGCTCCAAGTCAGCAGACAATCAGACCATGTGAGTACTCTGCCACCAAAAACTAATAAATATAAGATGATCCCTGATAAAAAACAAAGATATCAGAATATGGAGCAAAAAATGCCAAGAAGAAGGCCATCCTCCAGGTACCAAAATTTCTTCCATGGTTACTATTTTTACTTCTCTAATTTTGGTCATAATATTGCAAATTGTCAAATTAAGTTTAGAGACATGCAATTGAGGAGATCAAGAAATTAGCAATCTTTGCAACATAGAACTAAACAACCAATGAGTAGACAAAGCATAGCCAATCACTTTGACCTATTGAACAATGAGATCGAATGCTATAACTATCATAACTTTAGGCACAAAGTTGCAAACTACCATCTAAATAATTACAAAGCAAATCCAAGGATAAAACCCTTAGCCAGAAATGTCAGCACTTGGAAAAAGAAAGATAGTGGAAAATGTTGTCTAATACTTTCAACTCAAAAAAAAAAAGACCCCTGGTATATAGACAATGGATGTTCCAAGCACATGACTGGAGACAAGGATAAGTTTCTGTCTATAATTAAAAGAAAAATAGGAAATGTGACATTTGGAAATGATGAACCAGGTAAAATCAAGGGTAAAGGGATGATGATTTTGAGTAATGGTAAAGGAAAATCCCAAGATGTTCTTCTTGTAGATGGGATGAAACATAATTTGCTCAGTGTAAGTCAAATGTGTGATAGAGGATGTGAAGTGGTGTTCACTTCCAAAGATTGTAAGATAAATTCTGTAAACTCGGGACAAGTGGTGGCTAAAGGCATAAGGACAGATAATAATGTATATGTGCTAAAAGAAGATAGAGAAGAGTGTCATCTAAGAAAAGATGATGAAAGCTAGTTATGGCATAGGAGACTTGGACATCTAAACTTTGACTGCTTATTCAAAATAAAAAATATTGAGTAAAAGATCTTCCAAGAATATCAAAGACACAAGATTCTGTGTGTAAACCCTGCTAAGTAGGAAAGCTAACCAGGACACAGTTTAAATCCAAGAGCTCTACTTCAATAGAGAAACCACTCCAATTAGTTCATATGGATTTATGTGGACCATCAAGACAGGAAAGCACATGGAAGGAAAACTACTTCATGTTGATCATTGATGATTACTCCAGACTCACTTGGGTTGCCTTTCTCAAAGAAAAAACTGAAGCATTTCAGAAATTTAAAATATTTAAGGCTTTAACTGAGAATCAAACATGCAACAGATTTAAGGCTTGGACCATCAAGACAGGAAAGCACATGGAAGGAAAACTACTTCATGCTGATCATTGATGATTACTCCAGACTCACTTGGGTTGCCTTTCTCAAAGAAAAAGATGAAGCATTTGAGAAATTTAAAATATTTAAGGCTTTAACTGAGAATCAAACATGCAACAGATTTAAGGCTTGTAAGATCAAATAGAGGAGGAGAATTTATGTCAAGTGATTTCAAGGAATTATGTTATAGACATGGGATCAAAAGAGAATACACAATCCCAAGAACTCCATAGAAAAATGGAGTAGTTGAGAGGCAAAACAGAACAGTTCAACAAATGGTTAGGTCAATGGTGAATGAGAAGAACATTGGTCAAACCTACTAGGTAGAAGCAATGCACACAATAATCCATATTCTTAACAAATCTCACCTTAGACCACACAGTGACAAGACACCTTATGAACTGTGGTATGGAAGACCTACTTCAATCAAACACTTCAAAGTCTTTGGGAGTAAGTGCTACTTAAAGAATAATAATGAAAACCTTGGCAAGTATGATGACAGGGGTTATGAAGGCATTTTCTTAGGGTATGCTACAAACAACAAAGGATACAAATGCTATAATAAGAGGCTGCATAAATTGGTTGATTGTATTGACATAAAAGTTCATGAAGGAATCTCAGTAAGAGAGGTGATAAATATTGAATCAACCACAAAGGATATAGTTGAAGTTGAATATGAAAAGGTCTAAGGATCATAAAAATAATACTTTGAGTCAGATGAAGATACAAACACTCAGGCAGACTCAAATCAGTAGACAACATGAAATCCTTCTTGTAGAATTACTCAAAAGAATCATCCTGCAAGTCAGATAATTGGCGAGAAAGACAAAGGTGTACAAACCAAGATAAGGATAATCAAAGACACCGAGAAATCACATATAGCCTTCATATCCATGGTAGAACCAAAGAACATCAATGAAGCCAGTGAAGATGTAAATTGGTTAAAATCAATGAATGAGGAACTGGACCAGATTGAGAACGACAATACTTGGGAGCTTGTTCCTAGACCAACAAATAAGAATGTAATTGGCTCCAAATGGGTGTTTAAGAATAAAATGTATGAACAAGGACAAATAGTTAGGAATAAATCCAGATTGGTCTGTAAAGGATATGCTCAAATAGAAGGACTGGATTTTGATAAAACAATTGTGCCCGTAGCAAGATTAGAAGCTATTAGAATGTTTCTTTCCTATGCTTGTCATAAGAATTTTAAAGTCTATCAAATGGATGTCAAGTTATTTTTTCTAAATGGATATCTAAAAGAAGAAGTCTATATGGAACAACCAAAAGGTTTCCAACTATCAGGTAACCCTGACTTTGTCTGCAAGTTAAAGAAATCCTTATATGGGTTGAAACAAGCTCCTCGTGACTAGTACTATAGATTGGATAAGTATCTTCAAGACAAAGGGTTCAAGAGAGGAATAGTTGAAATCAATATATATATATCAAAACAAAGGGTAATGATTTGCTCATTGTGTTGGTCTATGTAGATGACATCATCTTCAGAAGTAATAATGCTTCACTGGTAAAATGGTTTGCTTCTGCCATGCAGTCTGAATTTGAAATGTCTATGATAGGGGAACTGTCTTTTTTTATTGGTTTGCAAATTACTCAAAGGTATGAAGGAATATTTCTTTCTTAGGAGAAATATCTAAGAGAAATATTGAAAAGGTTTCAAATGGAAGATTCTACACCTGTGAGCACACCTATGGTCACTGGATGCAAGCTAAGCAAGGATGATGACTCACCTATTGTTGATCAAAGTTCATATAAGTCTATGATAGGTAGCATGTTGTACATCACAACATCTCGTCCAGACTTAATGCATGTTGTTGGAATGGTAGGAAGGTATCAGTTTGCACATAGAGAGAGTCATTTGATAGTTGTCAAAAGAATATTCAAATATTTGAAAGGAACAATGAACCTAAGAGAGTCCATACTATCAGGGGGAGTATCTGTTGGTTGAATATCTGATACCTCTGAAAAGTACTGCAACATATCAGGGGGAGCATGTTTGCTTTGACATTGATGTCAAAGGGGGAGAAAAGGAGTGGTATGGATGCTACAGTTGGAGGTCCAAGCAGAATAACGTAGCCTTTTAGGGTTTCCATCGATGCCAAAGGGGGATATTGTTGGCATGTTTTACAGGAAAGCGGGTGCTTGTCATTGATGGCAAGAACAATAGTGAACCAAACCTCGAGAGTGCAGAAGAAGAGAAAGCTCATAAGAGATAGCGGTTTCCATAAGTGTAGACGAGGTGCAAGAGACAGACTCGCAGGAGGAGCAAAGGACGAGGCCTGTGAACACTTAGAAAACCTTCTAAGTTGGAGAGATCAGAAGCTCAGGAAGAAGAGCGAAAATGGTCATTGGATCGAACATTGTGAAGAATATGGACCGTTAGATCAGAGTCCAGACATGAGGAACAAGTGCGCAAGGGAGGAACATATCCCGTCCGTTGGATCTGAGCACAAAGGAATAGCAACCATTAGATCTAGTGGATTTGCAAGGAGGATAAGCTCAAGATGAATACCCGACAACCATCATATTGAATTAGTGGAAGGACAGGATAATCAAGGGGTGAGATCTGAGATCTCGATCATCCGATTACCCGTCAGCCATCGGAACAAACACGATTTCTGGTCAAACATCGGATCATTTTAAATTTGAAGGATAGGATAAGTGGGGCTAAAGGATTGAGAATTTGATTATCCAAATACCTGCCAGTCGTCGGATCAAACCTGAATTCCCGTCAACTGTCATATCATTTTCGAGTGGAAGGATACGATAAGCAAGGTAAGATCTGATATCTCATTTATGCGAATTTTCGTCAGTCGTTGGATCATTCTAAAATGAAGGACAGGATAAGCTAGAAGAGTTTCATCGTAGACAAATCTAACCGTTGATCTGAGATCTTGATCAAACGAACAACATTCATTTTGGGTATAAATATGTGAGGAGGTTAAGCTTAAGAGAAAGCTCACCTCAAGAATTTAAAGTTTGAGATTTGAAATAGCCAAAGCCCGAAGATCCAGAGAGTCGAAATACACTCTCAACCGTCAGATCATATGAAGTGAATTTTAGCCACCAGATCATTATAAAGTGGAAGTACATGATAAGTTAGGAAAATGATGCGCTAATCTCAGCGGCCGAGAATCGGGGACTCAGATCTACGGTCGACAGGGCATATCAGACCCTCCCTACCTTTATGCCTTTAACCGTGGGGTGGGGTCTGAGATGGTGGTATTTTTTGGGTATGTGTTATATTCTTTGCATGTTTGTGTGTGGGCGCGCAACATTTAACAATGGGAAGTAGCCCAGGGCAGCGCCCCAAAATTTTTTTCTTGGGCAGTTTTTGCTATTTTTAGTGGATTTGTAAATTAATCCCAGATTAAGGGATTAGGGTTTTGGTATCTACGGAATACCTAAAAACATTGTATATATTGTAGGGTGAATGGTGAAATTTGATATAATGAATATAAGAAAGGTTTTCTCGGTTGAGGGTTTCCGGTATAAAATCTCTTTGTACTCTGTGTATGAGCCATTAATTAATTTTTGTCTTGCTTAAGAATCTATATGCATTGCTTTATTTCGTAGGTTTAAAACTTACAGTATTTTCCATGTGGGTCCCTCATATGTGTGACCTTCCTATTAACTTGGACCCCCCTCGCTCATTACCACTTACTTCCTAACACCCCCTCTGAGTAAACCACCAAACCACTCATACATACCACCTCCGCGCTCTGATGTCACACTCCACTATCCACTACACATCACACTCCATTACCACGCTCTTCCTCCACACTCTACTACATTGCCTACATGTCTCACCCACGTCAGCAAACCACCTCAGCAAGGACATGAGTCATCTGATTTGAAATATCACTTCGGGTGTATTCTCAACTATTGATCATAGTACAGTGGAAGGATAGTGTAAGTTTGAAAATTTGAAATACTGAAGTTTCGAAGGGAAAAGTTCCAACAGTCGTCCATCTCAATGTTTGATTAAGTCCTAGCCATCGGATTGAACAATGAAAGGATGAGTGTAAGGATAAAATCTGACCATTGATTTGTTTTCGTGAAATAAACCATCCAATCTGATTCATCCACTCAGGAGCACCGTCAATATCGTAAGATCGACAGTCCCATCGCATTGTGGGGGTTGAATATGCACGAACTTTAAAAATTTTAAGGCAGGCCGCAATCGAAACCATTGTTTTGGAGAAAGGACATGTGGAGGCTTGAGGTAAATTGTGGGGCCAAAAGTAGTTTGTTCTACACCACCTTTGGATGCACCTGCAATTGCGTGGTCACGTGAGTTCATCGCCCAAGGTCATATTGTGGGAGGAGCTAGCACGTCGCTAATCTCCACTTCGAAGTTCAGGAGATCGGGAAGCACCTTTTGAAGGCGTTTGGTCACCGCCCATGGTCATGTGAAGGAAGGGGATTAGAATCCAAATAAGCCAAAATGACTCTCTGTAACTGATGGAATAAAGTGATTGTATCTGCCAGAGAATTCAAAGAGCTTCAGGGTGATCGCCAGAGGAGCTAAACAATCTTGAGGTAACTGCCAGTGGAATGAAGACTCATCATAGAGACAATTGACAAATGGAAGAGAGTGGAAGACTGTAACTTCCAGAGAAGCCAAAGAATCTCAGGATAATGACCACTAATGAAGAACGGACTGAGCATGATCGCCAGAGAGAGCGAAGAGTTAGGTGTATGGTCTGGCAGAGGACTTGGCATGATAAGTATACGTAGAACAGAGAAAACATGGTTTCTTCTATTGTTTGTTATTCATGCGGGTAGAAGCATGTTGTGTACAACAATTGAAATGCATAGATGAGGCATATCGCATAGAATGGACATGGTGCACAAAGCATAAAATGTTGAAGAACAGAGAGCACAAGTGAGGGAGCAAGAGGACACTGTTGCATGCAGAGTAGAGCAGTGTAGCAGAACAATGATGAGACTGGTAAGCCATTGATAAACAATGTATCACTGAAATAAATTTCAGTAAGCAAAGTTTTTATAATTAGGGTGGTAGTGAGGTGCTAGGGAGGACTGTTGTCCTCAGAGTTTCAAGTGGGTGCTTGAACACAAGGAGTTGTAGCTTCCATCTGGTTGCATACAAAAAAATCAGGGTGGTAGGGTGGTGCAAGGGAGAACTATTCTTCTCTATTATATAGGTTGGTGCCTGTGTGACTGGAATTTGATGCTTCCATCTAGTTGATGCTGGAACACTTAGGGAGTTGGTGCTTCCTTCTAATGGGTGCTAGAGAAACCAGAGGTGTGGTGCTCTCAACAAGTTGCAGCTTGTAAAATAGAGGTGGTAGCCTCAAAAGGAGTTGGAGCTCATAAGAGTGATAATGTACAGAAAATAAAGACTGCTTATCATATCAAGAAGAAGAGGTTTTCTCCCTTTATGGGTTTTCTCCCTTTATGGATTTTCTCTGGAATATCTGTTTCTGTGTATTGCATGTGTGTGATTGATGTTGAATACTCCATTTCTTACTTCCATGAGTTATTGTGATCATCGTTGAGTGTTTGGTAATGAGTTTAAAATGGGCATAATTGTTTAAGCACAATAACAACTGATTCACCCCCCCTCTCAGTTGTCCAACAAGTGTTATAGTTGTATTTTCCATCCTAGAGACACATAGAGGGCCTATTGATGTAGTCATGCTGAGACACGCTCTTCTGCTTTGAGTTTCTCATTTTTCGAGGGAGTTTGCACCTTGCATGCCTAGCAATATGTGACCGATCACATATTGCACTATTAGAAAGACATGACCAGTTGCTAGCTACACTACTAGAATCTTGTGACCGCCCTTGCCACATGTTTTTCCTGAGATTGTTCTTGGTTGTTTAGAAACAATGTCAAGGCATCTCAAAACCTACTTTTGACTGCAAGATGACCCTTCCAATCAGAGAGGGCTCTCTCAAAGACACAAATATATTGACTGCCTACTGTCACTAGACATCAACTTACTTTGTTAAACTCATATGTCAGATTTAAAATATAAACAAAAGGAAATATTAGGTAGGCAAGACCTAGGATTAAATGACAAGTGACCATACTTAAATAATTGTAATCCTATAAAACTGGAGGCCTAATCCATTGAGAAATGTCTCATCCAACAAAGCACAAAAACTCAATAATGAAAGACAAAAGAAATAAGAAAACAATTGAATCTTCAACAATATAGAGGGCAAAAACAATCTCTATAAATTTGTGATGAAGAATAAACGATTTGTTGGGCATTGTAAATAATGAATCCAACATATCGAAAAATGAGTGCACATAAAACATATTAGGGGCATGGATACTTTTATATGAAATAAAAATGAATACTTCAACTCTTTCTCATAAGGATTAATAATAAAGACTTAGGTCCAATCAATGCTTACAAAATATATATGGAAATCTGACATCTTTGAAGATTCCTTTATAATTGCAACAATGAAGATTGTATTAAATTGTTACATTTCTAACTCAAATATATAAATATTACAACAAAATATTTATATAAAATGCAACCTATAAGTGCCATAAAATTCCAAACTTGCCAAGCCTAGTTGCACGATAGCATGCCTCTAGTTTTTCCAAAATTCCCCCCCTTAATTCTTCAATTCATGCTCCTTTTATAAGCGTTTTGAGTTAGTTTGTCTTCCTCGATCTTTGACTTCAAATCTCCTAAATCCAATCTTTATGCTTCAAATCTTTCATATCCAATCTACAATCCAAACAACAAAATTTTATTTTTAAATTAAACATGATTTTATAAAGATTTATAAAACTAAATCTAAAATAATCAAACTAATAAAATAAAACTAAAAGCTAAAAAGAGAAACTAAAATACAATGAATTAAAATCTAATCAAAATAAAACTAAACTATATTAGAGTCAATAAAAATAATTAAATTAACTAAAACTATAACTGAATTAAAAAGGAACTAAACTAAAACTTAAACAAAAGAAAAAGGTAAAAAATAAAACAGAACTACGCAACAAAGTTTACTTATAATGATAAAACTAAACAAAAAGATAAAAACTAAAATAAAACTACACAATCTAACTGAGTAAAACATAAAGAATAAATCTAAATAGAAATAAAACCTAAATCTAATATAAAGACTAAACAGAAATAGCAGTAAAATAAATTAAAACCAAGGTGAAGTAAAACTAGAATACTTGAACTAATGGAAATACATGAAATTAAACTAAATTTAAAACTAAAACTATTGGAATTAAACAAGATCTCCATTATTTTCTCTTTCACTTTCAAGCTGGTTACAAGATCTCCATTATTTTCTCTTTCACTTTCAAGCTGACATTCTATTCCATCCTCTAAAGGAAATTCACTTCCTGAAAACCACTGCGTTTTTGGTGGGGAGCTTTGGCGGTTTTGACTTTTAGTTTAGTGGAGGATATGATAGTGGTATTGAAAACCACGAAGAAGGGGGTTGTTGTGGGCTCGTTGGATGACAGTTAGAGCGGACCAATACCACTCTACGTCATAGCGGGGTAGTGTCACGTTAAAGATGGTTCATTTTGGAGTTGCCCTAACCGTTGATTTCACGGCCTTTTTGATCGAGACGATATACCTGCACATAATCACAACTTTTTGTTATTTTTTAAACACTATATACTATAAAGTTTAACTAAATATATGCAATTAAAATTTAATAGAAATACGTAACTATTACAATAATAAATCTGAATATAGCTCGTATAAAACCTAAAATTATAAATTACTCTATAAAACTACATAACTTTAACGAATATAACTACAACTATAAAGAATTAGAAGTAAATTTAAAAATTAAAATCTAATCTCTAATTAAATTTAACACAACAAAAGAATAAATAAAGTTAAATTTATTAAAAAAAAAAAATTAAACAAAACTAAATTTACTAAAAATAATAAAATAGAATTATAAAGACAAAACTAAATTAAACAATCTTAAGCCAAAGTAATTAAAAGAAACTACATTAGGAATTAATAATAAAGTTGAAATTAAAATAAAACTAAATCAAAACTACATAATTTAATTAAGTAAAAATAAAGCAAATTCTAAAACTAAAATAGAATAATAAAAACCAAAACCACTAAATCATATGAGTCCTTCCATTGAATATCAACATGTTTGCTTTGATGCATCTAACATAAGGATTTCTAATTTTGATGATGATCTTTAATTTTTAGTAGAAATCCTTAATGCCAGCGATGGACAAAATCTAATGTAAAAGAGAATTGTTGAAGCCTCAAATGGAAACACATCGAGTGAAGCAGTTTAAAGGTTGGGATTTTTCTTATTTAGCTTGACGTTTTCACTTAATAGTTTAGGAGTACAGTTATTAATATCTAAAAATGATTAGTTATTCATTCAATAATACTCTTTACTTATCATAACAGGTTAAAAG
Source organism: Picea engelmannii (assembly GCA_009831015.1). Lineage (NCBI taxonomy): Eukaryota > Viridiplantae > Streptophyta > Pinopsida > Pinales > Pinaceae > Picea > Picea engelmannii. Next base: position 68,639 of record ML785039.1, on the reverse strand, counting down.
AGCAGGGAGATGGAGTTCATTAGTTATAATATGACAAATCTTCTAATCAGTCATGAAATCAAATAAAGGACTAAATATTTATTCAAACTAAATCTTTGCACACATTTATTCCTGGTCTCTCTTTAAAATTGTCATTGCACTGCTTTTTGCATGCATTTATGTCCCCTTTAATGAGAATCACAAACATTGACCCGTTGCTAGCAAGTGCCAATAGCCCCGATGGGTTTTCTTGTTCTTCTTTAAATACTTTCAACTTCCTTATTTTTAAATTTCACCCTTTAAATTAGATTTATGAGGAATTGTGCTAAGCAATTGGGTGACATAAGTGGGGTATTCTAAGAGTTGTTTTGATTGGCAAAAACTTTGGTGAATAAAAATTGGGCCTACAGTTTTCTCCCATTTCCAATTATTACTAATATCAGTTTTATGTTATGATGTTGATGGTGCTCTTAATAACGATTTTAGACAAGCACTTTCTTTTTTAATGAACTCTGAAATAATATTGGATAAGAAAAAACCTTCTCCATAACTAGAAAGCTACTTAATTGTATGGTAAAAATAAGAAATCCATTAATGCAAGACATGCTTCCAAGTCTGTTAACCAAATTAAGAGAAGTAATCATCAAAATCAAAGCAAAAGCAAATCAAAAGAAACTATGCAAATGAGAACAATTCAATAAGCATAATAAAATGTACAAAATACTTTAGACTAATCTAAATGACTAAGTAAATTCAAATAATCAAACAAACTTGAAAGTAAAAAGAAATCAAACTTATGAAAAAGATTTGAAGCTGTTAGGGTCCTAACCCGCACATAGGTAGAACAATATATT
>ML785039.1:55511-66725 GCA_009831015.1 Picea engelmannii | reverse complement strand
TCACCACCCAGCTTGAATCTGTCTTTTTGGCACTCTGCACCAAACTGCATATCCCTACAGATAACCCTTCCTCTTCCTCACCTCCACATACTGAAGGTGACCATTCCTCTCATTCCCATAACTTTCAGAACCATCACTTTCAACGTGACCTACACCTTTCACGAGTGGATGTGACCAAATTTGATGGCTTAGACCCCACTGATTGGGTAACCCAAATGGAACATTATTTCTCTTTATACGACATTATAGATGACTTGGCCAAACTCCGGTATGGTGTTCTCCATCTAGATCAAGAATGTTGGCAATGGTGGCAATGGAGAAAAACTTCTCGTCAAGGGTATATTGCTTGGACACACTTTGTGGCAGAGATATATGAACGCTTTGACACGGACACCAACCATTTGGGCCGTTTGACAAAGTTGAAACAATCAGGAACAGTGGAAGACTTTATAGCTACCTTTGAGCGCCTGGCTTTTCGGACAGAGAGCATGTCTAATACCTTTTTCCGAGAATGTTTTATCAGTGGCCTCAAGGATGAGCTTTGGTTCCATGTCCTCATGGCTCGGCCTCAGAGTTGGGTGGAGGCTAATAAAAGATCTAAAGAAGCACATGTTGGACAACTGAGAGGGGGGGGGGTGAATCAATTGTTATTGTGCTTAAACAATTATGCTTATTTTAAACTCTTTGTAGAGCACTTAATGACAATCACAATAATGTAGGGAGGTAAGTAATAGAACATTCGACATCAGTCACACGTATGAAATATACAAAGACAGATATTTCCTGAGGAAACCCATAAAGGGTAAAAACCTCTTCTTCTTGGTATGATAAGTAATATTTACATTTTGTACATTATCATACATATGAGCTCCAACTCATTGTGAGGCTACAACCTCTATTTTGCAAGATGCAACTTGCTGATAACACCAACTCTCTGTTTTTTCTAGCACCAACTAGAAGGAAGCACCAACTCCCTATGTTTCTCTAGCACCCACTAGAAGGAAGCACTAACTCCCTGGTTTCTCTAGCACCCACTAGAAGGATGCAACAACTCCCTAAGTGTTCCAGCACCAACTGGATAGAAGCACCAACTTCTAGTCACACAGGCACCAACCTGTAAAATAGAGAACAACAATTCTCCCTTGCACCACCCTGCCACCCTAGTTTCTCTGGCTGCAACTAGATGGAAGCTACAACTCCCTGTGTTCAAGAACCCACTTGAACCTCTAAGGACAACAGTCCTCCCTAGAACCTCCCTACCACCCTGGAATATCAAGTTTTCTTTATATCAATTTATCACAGTGATACAATATTTATCAATGGCTTACCGGTCTCATCACTATTCTGCTACACTGCTCTGCTCTACCTGCATCAGTGTCTTCCTGCACACTTTTCTTGTGCTTTCTGTTCTTCTGCCTTTTATGCTCTCTGCGCCATGTCCATTGAATGCACCATTCCTCTTCTTTGTATTTCAGCTGATGTACACTGCCTCCTTCTACATGCCTGAATCACTCTCAACAACCCCCAATCTCTTCTCTATTCTGCATTTTTATTATGTCTGTGCATCTTATGCATTCTCTATTCACAATGCTTCTGCATGCTCTCCTCGTGTCGAGTGCTCTACCTAATCATCATGAAAAATCTTTAGCTTCTCTGGCGGTTAAACCCATGCGTTCATCCTCACTGAGCATTATGCCAAGATTCCTTAGCCTCTCCAATAGTTGAGAGTCTTCGTCTTCTCTGTCACAGTCGAGCTCATTCCCTCTGTTGCAGTTTCAGGCTCCAACGGTCTTCCATCTGTCAATAGTCTGTATAAACACCCTTCATTTCATTGCAAGATGCCTCGAGACCCTTCAACTTCTCTGGCGATCACCCTAAGGTCTCTTCGGGTCCTCTGGCAGAAACCATCAGTGGTTTCTAGCAGTTACAATGTGAACCTTGAAATGGAGCCTAGCTATGCTAGCTCCTTCCACTTACGTGATCACCGATGGTGACCACCGGCTACATCGACATTTCAACATTTCAACATTTCGACATTCAGCATTTTAGCATTCCTTTGATGAAGTGTCTCAACACTCCAAGTCGCGATCCCTGAAATGGAGCTTGGTTTCACTAGCTCCTTCCTCCATCTTCTGCAGATGTGACCACTGGCTGTGACCACAGCCTTATTCAAAAATGTATTTTGCACTTTTGCATTTCGGGGATTCTGTGATGAGTTGTCTCGACTCTCCATGTCATAAGCTCTGAAATAGAGCTTGGATTCTATAGCTCTGCTCTCCAGCTCTCAACAATGTGACCTTGAGATATGACCACTCTCCAATCAAACAAGCACTTCGCTCTCCAGATCAATGGTCCACAATCTGTGGTGATCGAACGACTATCCTCTGCCCTAGGACTTCAGCCTTCGAGACTTCAGGGGAGTGATGAAGCTAAAATTCCAGAAGAAAAACTCCCGGAGTGAGGTCACTCTTGCATCACTCGATGATGTGTCATGACTTGAGTGGCTGCCACGTGTCACTCTGAATTGTGATTTAGATACTTCACAGGCCTTCATCGTGCCCGATCAACGATATAGATCAAACCTCGATCCAATGGCTAGGATTCAATGGCTAGGATCATTTCACAAATTCACGAGCCTTCATTGTGGCTGATTTGGGATTTCAGCGTTTCGCATTTCGCAACTTCGAGACTCCTGTGATGAAGAGTCTCGAATCTTGACTCCTCCAACTCCCAGTATCCGAAACCTTTGTTGATGTGTCTATTTCGGGATTTCGGCGTTTTACATTTCGCAACTTCGAGACTCCTATGATGAAGAGTCTCGACTCTTGACTCCTCCAACTCTCGATATCCGAAACCTTTGTTGATGTGCCTATTTTGGTATTTCGACATTTCACATTTCGCAACTTCGGGACTCCTGTGATGAAGAGTCTCGACTCTTGACTCCTCCAACTCCTGGTATCCAAAACCTTTGTTGATGTGCCTGTTTCGGGATTTCGATGTTTCACATTTCGCAACTTCGGGAATCATGTGATGAAGAGTCTCAACTCTTGAATCCTCCAACTCCCGGTATCCGAAACATTTGTTGATGTGCTTGTTTCAGGATTTCGACGTTTCACATTTCGCGATTTTCTGTCATGAGTTACTTCCTTGACTCCTAGAGTTTACGCTTTTGAATGGGATCTAACGGTCACTTGTTGAACTTTCCATTTCCATGCCATTATCCCTGTGTTGCTGGTCATGATCTTTGACATCAATGACAAGAACACTCTTGCACTCTGCGTGCACCTCTGCACTATCTCTTCTGGTCTTTACGAGCTTGCTCTGCTGCATCTTCCCAAAATACTTATGGTGCCAAAAACACAATAGGTTGTATCTTTTCAAAACCGTAAACCATCCTTTATCCCTCTCTCTAAACCAGTAAATCCCACTACTCCCTCCGCTCCACTAAAGATCCAAAAATTGACCAGGGTTGAAATGGTTGAATGCCAACTCAAAGGCCTTTGTTATAATTGTGATGACAAATATTTTCCAGGTCACAAGTGTAAGGAACAAAAGATGTTTATCGCCATCTCCGAGGATATTTCAGAAGAGGATATTGAAACTCCCCTTATGTCTGAGTCACCTGAAACCCCCGACATAACCCCTCCCTCAGACCCTCCTGAAGTAGAATCAATCATTTCCATCAATTCTCTCATTGACTTCTCCTCTCTCCAAACCCTCAAGCTAATCGGTTACATCAAGAATCGGAAGGTCATCATTCTGGTTGATAGTGGAAGCACCTGTTAGCGATAAAAAATGACTTGAAAATTATTTCCAAATCACATGATAAGAGGAGCTTTAGGTAGAAGATTTATTTTTAGGTTTGAAAGTCATGCAGTCTTTGAGAAAGGCTTATAATCATATCAATTCAATAAAATGTGGATTTCACCTCATAAAATAGACCAAAAGCAAATTTTATCTTTCGGCAGCTAAATCAGATTTTCAAGGGCAAATGAGCTGCCGAAAGCACAAAAGAGTTTGTTTTTACTGTGCTGAGTCATTATTTTAAAATGATGATTCTGAGTGACTGGAGAATCGTTTTGAGAAAAGGGTGGAGGAGTTTGTTACTAACACCTCAAAGAACAATAACCTCTCTCATTTTTCCTACAGGTTTCATATATTGGGAGAATCGAATTCATCTCTAAGCCCTAATTTTTGGAACTCAGAATTTCCCTGTTTAACACATGTTTTTGAAATGACTATCCTGCACAAATGAAAATGAATCTCCAATAACTGAGAGAGTTTTTTCCTCAGAACAAACCAATATTCAAAAAAATCTCTTATTTTTCCAAAATATGTTTTTATTTGAGATATATAGGTGAATCTTTGAGAGGAATATTTCCAGAATTTTCGGCAGCTTATTAGGGTTCACAAAGGTACTGTTAGTCGTCGAATCCCTGGACTTTCAACAACTTATACTACTCTTTTTTAGGCATGTAAGCTGGAAAAAGTGCAGGGAATGGAAGATCGAGCTTCTTTTTGCACAGATCTCTATTTTTTCATTCCAAATGGCACAAAGGGGGTTTCTATTCCAAGATAATAATTAAAGGCATCCAAATCACCTTTCTATTCCAGTTTTTGAGGCATCAGGGAGGAGGAAAAAACCAAGTATGCTACCTATTTTTGGCTAAAAATGTCATTTTGACCAAGTGGCATTTCGACTTGATACATCATCTTATGAAGACCTGTTGGAGTTGTCGAAGTTTGCAGAAGATGACTTGATTAGATCCTATATATCATATTATTTGATTTTTCTCTATTAAAGGGATGTAAGATCCAATTTTATAGGATCCTGAACTAATTTGTAAAGGCTATAAATCCTGTGATTCGGTAGATCATAGTGGGGGGGAAATCTGAGGACTATGGTTCTTTTCTTGAAGGCTTGTATTTTTCATCCTTTAGAGATGTCCATTAATATATCTTGACACCGAGCTTCTTTCACTATCTTTACTTAGTTTTTCATCTCTTTTTCTTTCTGAGTTTATGTATACTCAATGACAGAAGGATGTCATCCCATCTATTTGTTGGTATATTAGACTTTATACTTTTCTTCTGATGTTTGTTTTAATGCCAGATAGTTGTTATCCTATTGGTGCATTCATAAGCTAAAGCTGCAAGTATTTACCTATTAGATCTGACCAGATATTATATGCAATCTTATATATGTTTCTGCTGGTGTAATGAGTATTTTACCTATCACTATTGTCCATTCACATATACTATTGTATAGGTATTTTTGTTGGTATAATAGGTTTTCTCCATGTTTACACACATTGATTTAAACCTTCTAAGTTTCATAGTTGAAATCCTTGGTCTTTCAAGTGACTGATGTATTTCTAAATGGATCTGAGTTTATAATGTCATCCGATCTGATCCTCTTTTCCTCCACATTATTGATCTTTTAAAGTTATCAATCTTACACCCTTCTACATTCAGTGAGTGATTTCTTGGAGTGATAACAAAATGGCATCATTGTCGGGGATCAAAAGTGAAGCTAGTTTCCCTAGGAGAATGAAATAGATCTGACTTTTGATGCCAAACAAAGGAAGGACACATAATTGATTGTAATCATCTGCCTGGCGACTCCACGATTAAAGACTCCACTGGGGAAGATCTGGTTGACAGAAAGATGAAGGGGCTGAATTATAAATCTAGGTATCGGTTCATTAGTCTTCTATATGAGCTTTTGTTATTCTTTATCAGCTCCATCATTCTTTTCCCTTCACATGTCAAGAGAATCATCTTTGTTTTGTATTTTCGGATCATCATCATCCTTCTTTTATATATTGATTTTTAGAAGAGGAAAGCTTGCAGCCTCCTTATGTTGTTGATGTTGATCCTATTTCTTTACCTCAGCTTGTTCATAAAGATGATCTTTGCATTCAAATCTCTCATGAAACTGATCAACCATATAACCTCGAGGAGGTAAAAACTGATTCAAAACCTTCTCAAATTTCAATGACCATTGAGCTTTCCAATCAACTTGTTACACATCATGAGCATCCCGCTGCTTTCTTATCTAAAATCAGAATGAAGATGTTCAAGACTTTAAGGCTGCCATGTCACCTTAACCCTTATCCTCTTGACTACCTTGAATATCTTCTCCGATTTTTTGGAGAGAATCAAGTTTCAACTGAAAGGCACTTGGAATCCTTTGAAAATTTTGTTGATCAATTCGAGATTGTTCATGATGATGTGATCATGAGGATGTTTTCTAAGTCTTTGTTCAGAGATGCTTCTATTTGGTTTAAGGGTCTAAGAGATGATTCCATTGGTTCTTGGATCGAGCTGTCAAATGCTTTTTTGAAGTATTGGGGTGAGAAAAAATCTCTTGATTTGTATCTCATTGATTTCTATGATTTGAAGAGATAGGAGGACAAAGCTTTGTCTGCCTTCAATCGAAGGTTCTACAATATTTATCATGATATGCCTTTGCAGATCCAACCTACAGAGACTGCTACCATGATACATTATGTTATGGGTCTGCATTTAGAGCTTTCCCTCCTCCTGTTAGAAAGGAAGTCTTCATCCCTAAGGTGTCTCTTGAAGATGCTCAAGGAGTGGAGGAGAATATACGTGCTTCTAGGAGGACCTACGATCGAAATTGTTTTGAAAATATGCATGCACACGAGAAAAAAAAATGTTAGTATACTTTAGATTTAGAGAAGGATGGCAATGACCATGAGGAAGATTTAGAAAAACAACAAGCATGTGAGCTCATTTCAGATTTTGGTCAGAATTCTTCAATATTTGTTGAGTACTCCAGAGACAGGTATGAGTCTGAAGTTCAAGATCAATTTGTAAACCATAATGAATCTATGGAAACTGATGATTGCATATGTATCTACATTTTTCTAGCTGACCACTATAGATATGATTTAAACTCAGTTTTTTCGTTATCTAACGAGCATCATTCTGAAGAAATGATTGTTACTATCGATGATCAAGATCTGATTACAAAAGGATTAGAAATTCCTTAGTTTTCTAGCAGAAAAACAGTCATGGTTGAGCAACAGGCTACCATAGATATACAATTGTTTCTTGAATATCAACAGTTTTCTAACGTCAGTTTCAAAGACCCGATGGCAGTCTTCATAGAATGCTATATTTTAGAAAATTTGAAAGCTTCAGATTTTTTAAAATTATCAGTTTTCCCAAGTGAGTTTGGTTTTGTGAATAACTTCTTATCATTCTTGTTACACTTCAAACGTCAGCTATTAATCAGTGTGAATGATGAGAATATTTCAATGTTAAAATTTCTTGGATGGCTGCTATGGAAATCATCATTCACTTAACCAATTGCAGAATTGTTTAGAGTAGAGTAGGGTAGGAAATAAGCTCGTTGCCCGAGCATTTCGTTTCTCCATTTTGTAGCATATGTATCAGTTATTTTTTGTGAATAAAGGTAGTCTTGAATATTTACAGATATCATCTATACAGGTCATGAAAGATTTTCAGAAAAAGATGAATGGTTGACTCCATGCCCAATGAAATACTGACTCCATGCCCAATGGAACACTAGACATTAAGTTCAGTTTTTATTTTCCAGGAAAGGCATTAGATATGTGGTTCTTGGAAACCTCACAGGGAGGTATCCATCCCAGTTGGAGCCAGATGTTAGCAATAAAAAACGACTTGAAAATTATTTCCAAATCACATGATAAGAGGATCTTTAGGTAGAAGATTTAGTTTTAGGTTTGAAAGTCATGAAGTCTTTGAGAAAGGCTTCTAATCATATCAATTCAATAAAATGAGGATTTCACCTCATAAAATAGACCAAAAGTAAATTTTGGCTTTTGACAGCTAAATGGTAATTTTACAATGTTGTGAGCTGCCGAAAGTCAGGGCTTTCGGTAGCTAAATCAGATTTTCAAGGGCAAATGAGTTGTCGAAAGCACAAAAGAGTCTGTTTTTACTGTGTTGAGTCATCATTTTCAAATGATGATTCTGAGCGACTAGAGAATCATTTTGAGAAATGAGTGGAGGATTTTTTTAATAACACCTCAAATAACAATAACCTCTCTCAATTTTCCTACAGGTGTCATATATTGGGAGAATCAAATTCATCTCTAAGCGCTAATTTTCGGATCTCAGAATTTCCCTGTTTGACACATGTTTTTGAAATGAATATCTTGGGAAAATGAAAATGAATCTCCAATAACTGAGAGAGGTTTTTCCTCAAAACAAACTAATATTCAAAAACCTCTCTCAGTTTTCCAAAATATGTTTTTATTTGAGATATATAGGTGAATATTTGAGAGTAATATTTCCATAATTTGCGGTAGCTTATCAAGGTTCACAAAGGTACTGTTAGTTGTCGAATCCTTGGAATTTCGGCAGCTTATCCTACTCTATTTCATTCATGTAAGATGAATAAAGCACGAGGAATGGAAGATCGAGCTTCCTTTTTCAGATATCTCCATTTTTTCATTCCAAATGGCACAAAGGGGGTTTCTATTCCAAGATAATAATTAAAGGCATCGAAATCACCTTTTTGTTCCAGTTTTTGAGGCATCAGGGAGGAGGAAAAAACCAAGTATGCTGCCTATTTTTGGCTAAAAATGTCATTTTGACCAAGTGGCATTTCGACTTGATACATCATCTTATGAAAACCTGTTGGAGCTGTCAAAGTTTGTAGAAGATGAATTGATTAGATCCTATATATCATATTATTTGATTTTTCTCTATTAAAGGGATGTAAGCTCCAATTTTATAGGATCCTGAACTAATTTGTAAAGGCTATAAATCCTGTGATTATGTAGATCATAGTGGGGGGACAATCTGAGGACTGTGGTTCTTTTCTTGAAGGCTTGTATTTTTCATCCTTTAGAGATGTCTATTAATATATCTTGACATCGAGCTTCTTTCACTATGTTTACTTAGTTTTTCATCTCTTTTTCTTTCTAAGTTTATGTATACTCAATGACAGAAGGTTGTCATCCCATCTCTTCGTTGGTATCTTAGACTTTATACTTTGCTTTTGATGTTTGTTTTAATGACAGATAGTTGTTATCCTATTGGTGCATTCATAAGCTAAAGCTGCAAGTATTTACCTATCAGATCTGACTAGATATTATATGCAATCTTATATATGTTTTTGCTAGTGTAATGAGTATTTTACCTATCACTATTGGACATTCACATATACTATTGTATAGGTATTTCCGTTGGTATAATAGGTCTTATCCATGTTTCCACACATTGATTTAAACCTTCTAAGTTGCATAGTTGAAAGCCTTGGTATTTAAAGTGACTGATGCATTTCTAAATGGATCTGAGTTTATAATGTCATCCTATCTGATCCTCTTTTCGTCTACATTATTGATATTTTAAAGTTACCAAGCTTACACCCTTCTATAGTCAGGGAGTGATCTCTTGGAGTGATAACAACACCCATAATTTTATTCATCGCCACATTGCCCAAGAAACTCATTGCTACATCCATGTCGTCAATAATTTCCAAATCATGATTGCCAATGGTGGCTCCATGAAATGTGGAGGGTGTTGTGAAAATGTGCATCTCCAAATTGGTGACTACCACCTGAAATCTCATATGTTTTCTATAGACATGGGCGGGTGTGACATTGTGTTGGGTGCAGACTAGATCAGGACTTTGGGTCCCATTCTCATGGATTTTAAAGAATTAACCATTCAATTTGACCAGCAAGGCCACCAATATAAGTTCCAAGGAATCATTGTTGGGTCACCTAAGATCATTAGCTCCCATCGCATGGAAAATCTTCTCAAAAAGGGTCATTCTGGTGTTATTTCTCAACTCCATGCCATCCAAGCAACATAAACACCCTCGGTGCTGCAAGACCTCCAAGCCATCCTTTCTAAACATCAAGTCATTTTTTCCACTCCCCCCTTCACGTGGTGTTCATGATCATTCCATTCCCCTTGTACCCAGAAGCCTTCCTCTCAATATCCTTCCATATCGTCACCCCTTTTCCCAAAAAAATGAAATTGAGAAAATGGTCTAGGAACTCCTTAATGCAGGCATTATCCGCCCTAGTACAAGCCCCTACTCTTCTTCTGTGGTCATGGTCTTGAAGAAAGAAGGTTCTTGGTGAATGTGTCCTGACTTTCGTGTGTTAATATTATGGTAGTTGCGGGAGGTATTTACCCCCATGTGTGAACCTGACGAGAATAGAAGACTCTGAAAAGCAAGAGAAACCCTAATGAGTTGGCTAATAACCCTAGAAGCCTTGTCGGCTCAAGAAGATAATTTATATTAGGCTATTAGCCTCCACGAGAAGAAGTCGGCTAGAATTAATAATAATATACTGAACAGACACATACCCAAAAAGAGAAGTCGGCCCAACAAACTGGCAGGATTACTATAAATACAGGGTGCCAGTTCTCATTTGAAACATCTCAGGATTGCAGTTTCCCAGTTGGTGCGCACTGCAGTTGCAGTCTGGTGCGTAGGTTTGGAGGAGAGTTACAGGTGCAACCAACAACTAGTTTCAGTTTTTGGCTTGGATATCTCTTGGCTAGGGTTTGGGACTATATGATCAGCTTTTGTGATGTGCTATCCTTGGGGATTGATGCGCTGCTCCTTGTTTGGCTATCTAGCCTAGGGTTTACTTCCAGAGGAATTTGTCAGGTCAAGGTTAAGGTGCTCAGAGGGAGGCTTCGGCCTGTGGTTGGGTGACAAGGGTATCGTCAATGGTAAAACAAGCACACCATCTTCTATATTCTAACAGGTTATGGGCCCACACCCCTTCAATCAACCTAAAACGCTGGAAGGAAACATAACCACTAGACATTGAGCTCGTTGAGGTACTGCCGCTAGGGTTACTAGCAGGAGCAGTTTCCAAAAGCACTGCAGCTAGGGTTACCAGCAGTAGCAGTTGCAGAAACCCTAAACCTCTTGTCGAGGCACCTTAAGTGACGAGATTGACCTAATCGTTGGATAGATCAGTGCGCCCTAGCCCAGCGCATCTCCTGGTACACTCAAAAGGCCAAGATGTGAAGTTTGGATTTCTAGTCAAATCTAGGGTTTGACCAAGTCAAGCAAGCCATGACAAACTCTATGAAGTCTGAGAACAAGTTAGATGGAGCTTCTAACTTCAGAGCATGGAAGACAAGGATTGACCTCATCCTTGCCAAGAATAAAGTACTGGATATTGTGAAAGGAAAGATCGTGAAGCCAGAGTTTAAAGAAGGAGA
>ML785039.1:17622-46100 GCA_009831015.1 Picea engelmannii | reverse complement strand
AAATAGAATAAGGCGGATGTAAGAAGACCTAATAGAAGCTTCCGCTTCTAGAAGGATCTTCCTTTAGATGCTTCTCTTAATAGACATATTTAGTATAAATAAGGGTTGAGGGTATGAAAACCCTAGCTTGGAGATTATTGTAATAGAGCACTGCTCGACTGGAGGTTGCCCCCTCGAAGAGGCCTGTGAACATTGCTTTCTGAATCAAAGTGCTTTTCCATTGCTATTTTGTATATCATTTATGTGTATTGTGAAGATTATGATGGATATTTTACTATTATTCTGCCATTTCTAGCATTTTATTTCTGTTCTGCATATTTTATATATCTAGTATCTTGCAATTATGGTAGCTGCAGGAGTTATTTACCCCCATGTGTGAACCTGACGAGAATAGAAGATTCCGGAAAGCAAGAGAAACCCTAATGAGTTGGCTAATAACCCTAGAAGCCTTGTTGGCTCAAGAAGATAATTTATATTAGGCTATTAGCCTCCACGAGAAGAATTCGTCCATAATTAATAATAATATATTGAACAGACACATACCCAGAAAGAGAAGTTGGCCCCAACAAACTAGCAAGATTACTATAAATACAGGGCACCAATTCTCATTTGACACATCTCAGGATTGTAGTTTCCCAGTTGGTGCGCACTGCAGTTGCAGTCTGGTGCGCAGATTTGGAGGAGAGTTACAGGTGCAGTTGCAACAGCAGCTAGTTTCAATTTTTGGCTTGGATATATCTTGTCTAGGGTTTGGGACTATTTGATCAACTTTTTTGATGCGCTATCCTTGGGGATTGATGCGCTGCTCCTTGTTTGGCTATCTAGCCTAGGGTTTTCTTCCGAAGGAATTTCTCAAGTCAAGGTTAAGGTGCTCGGAGGGAGGCTTCAGCCTGTGGTTGGGTGACGAGGGTATCATCAATGGTAAAATGAGCACACCATATTCTATATTATAACACCGTTCCCTCAACAAACTTACCATTAAAGACAAATTTCCCATTCATGTCATTGATGACCTCCTGGATGAACTGAGTGGTGCCCAATTCTTTACTAAACTTGATCTGCATTCATGCTACCACCATATATGTATGAAAGAGGCAGACATTCCCAAGATTGCATTTAGAAATCATGAGGGCCACTATGAGTTTTTGGTCATGCCCTTTGGCTTGTGTAATTCCCCCTCCACCTTCCAAATCCTCATGAATCAAGTCTTCTGTCCTTTTCTCCATCATTTTGTCTTAGTTTTCTTTGATGATATCCTCATCTATAGTAAGACCTGGACAAAACATCTTGCTCATGTGGATCGAGTTCTCCATCTACTCTCTCAGCACCAACTTTTCCTGAAACAGTCTAAATGTGCTTTTGGCACCTCAAAAGTAGAGTACTTGGGTCATCTGGTTGGCAAGGATGGCATCAGGGTGGATCCTAAAAATATTGAAGCTACACAAGACTGGACTCACCCAAAGACTCTCAAAAGCTTGTGTGGATTTTTGTGCTTAACAGGCTATTATTGCAAGTTTGTTAAGAATTATAGAAAGATTGCAACACATCTCACTGCTCTCCTAAAAACAATTTCTTTCACTTGGACTCCAGCTATTGCTCAAGATTTTCAAACCTTGAAGATGTCCATGTGCACCACTCTAGTCCCGACCCTTCCTGATTTCACAAAGACCTTTGTCTTGGAATGTGATGCTTTAGGGAAAGGAATTGGTGCTTTCCTTATGCAAGAGGGCCGACCTTTGGCCTTTACCAGAAAGAAACTATTTGAAAGAAATCTGGGAAAATCTATCTATGAAAATGAAATTTTGGCTATCCTACATGCCGATCATTTGTGTCTCCCTTATCTATTGGGGAAACGCTTCCAAATTAAGACAGACCATCAAAGCCTCAAGTATTTTGTGGACCAACGCATTTCCTCCCCGGAGCAACAAAAATGGGTAACTAAGCTATTTGGCTATGATTATGAGATCATTTACAAGAAAGGAAAAGAAAATGTGGTTGCAGATGCACTTTCCCGCAAATATGAAGATGAAGGATCCCTTTTTTCCCTTTCCTTCATTGTACCATATTGGCTGCAAGCTGTTCGCTAGGAATGGCTACAAGATCCCAAAAGTTCGCAGTTGATCCAACAATTGTAGTCCAGTGCTCCATCTCCCCCAGGGTACTCTTGGCTCCACAATGAGCTTCGATACAAAGGTCGTTTGTATTTAAGTAAACAATCAAATCTTAAATCCACGGTACTTTCTGAGCTTCATGCTACATCGATAGCGGGGCTCTCTGGGTTCACCAAAACCTATGACAGGGTCAAATGTTCTTTTTTCTGGGATGGTATGAAACAGGACATTCATAATTTTGTGGTCGAATGTGATGTGTGTCAACACAACAAGGGAGAAACAGTCAAATATCCGGGCAGACTACAACTTCTCCTGATTCCACCTGCTATTTCGAAGGACATCTCTATGGATTTTACTACAGGCTTACCCAAATCGGGAAATAAATCAGTCATCATGGTGGTTGTTGATTTCCTTTCCAAGTATGCTCATTTCTGCGCTCTTCAACACTCATTTACAACATCTAAGGTGGCTCAAGTTTTCATGGATAAGGTCTTCAAGCTCCATGGCATGCCACACTCTATTGTTTCTAATCATGACCGCACTTTTACAAGCAATTTTTGGCAAGAACTGTTCAAGCTACAAGGCACCCAATTGCATCTCGGTACAACTTATCATCCCCAGACTGATGGTTAAACAAAATTTTTCAACAAGTGTTTGGAAACATATTTGAGGTGTTTTGACTCGAAAAATCAAAATCAGTGGGCTCAATGGTTACCCCTAGCTGAATGGTGGTAAAACACTTCATAACATACAACTACACGTATGACTCATTTTGAAGCAGTATATGGATAGAAGCCACCTTCAGTTCTCTCATACTTATCGGGTGTCTCAAAGGTCCAGGCGGTTGACCAAACACTTATAGTTCGACAGGATATTCTCCATACCCTCAAAGAGAATTTGTTCATGGCACATAATTGCATGAAGCAAGAAGTAGATCAAGGTCGCTTTGAACATCAATTCGAAGAAGGGGATCAGGTGTTTCTTCGCTTGCAACCTTACAAGAAGAATTCCCTCAAGGCCGAGCATTGTCAGAAGCTAGCACCCAAATTTTATGGTCCTTATACAGTTCTCAAGCGTGTGGGACATGCGGCCTATCAATTAGCTTTGCCCAGTCATTCAAAGCTACATCCTGTTTTTCATGTTTCCTGCTTAAAGAAAGTGATCAGACCTAAGTGCCAAATTCAAACCAACCTTCCTGAGTTAGCTGAAGAAGGATCTATTTGTCTACAACCACAAGCCATTTTGGACCAACGTGAGCATCACCTACGTTAGAGAACCATCAAGGAAGTGTTAATCCAGTGGAAAGATACAACTCCAACAGATGCCACTTGGGAACCAACTACCATTCTGCAGCAATTTCCACATATCCAGCCTTGAGGACAAGGCTGTTTTTAAGGGGGAGGACATGTTAGGGTCCTAACCCGCACATAGGTAGAACAATATATTCGGATGTAATAAAGGTCAATATTAATAAGGCCTTGCAATAAAATAGAACAAGTCGAATGGAAGAAGACCTAATAGAAGCTTCTTCTTCTAGGAGGATCTTCCTCTAGATGCTTCTTTTGATAGACATATTTAGTATAAATAGGAGTCGAGGGTATGAGAACCCTATCTTGGAGATTATTGTAATAGAGCTCTGCTTGACTGGAGGTTGCCCCTTCGAAGAGGCCCGTGAACATTGCTCTCAGAATCAAAGTGTTATTTCTGTTGTTATTGTCATATCATTTTAGTGTTATTGTGGTGATTATTCTGGTTATATTGTTGTTATTCTTCCATTTCTAGCATTTTATTTTTTTTCTGCATACTTTTTATATCTGGTATATTACAGAAGCATAAGGAGATAAGAAAGTTTTGTGAAATTTGGAAAATTTTGGAATATTTTTTTTTATGTTACTACACCACCTTCTAGATTTGATTAGTTATGAGGATATCAATGCTAGTTGAGTTATCGATCTTGCATGATGAGCTTGGGAACTCATACTGGACTTAGATTTCACTAAGTTCTAGAGATCTAGAAGCATCCCCTAGCCGCCTCCATAAATCTATAAAAGGAAGGAATTCCAAGGGAGGAAGAATTGAGAATCAAACTTATGTTGTATATATTTAGACAAGCTCTTTTGTATTCATTCTTCATATTAGGTTGGCCTTGCTTGTGTGAGGGATGCAGAGGAGCTATAGAAATGATCTAGGAGAAGCTTCAATTAATAATCAAGGTAAAACTAATAGATGTACTATTTTCTCCACAACAAAATAGATCTATATCATTTTCCCCTTCCATTATTGTTATGTTCAATCATGCATGCTGATAAATGGTAGATTTGATATTGCATGAGTAGATGAGATTAGTTCAAGCATAGATTTGGCATTCCTAGTGCTTGAAGGTTTGATATTGGTATTTTTTTTCTCTTGTGTGCAGGAAGAAAGTGGCAGGATATGGATCAAGATTTCTGGAGCTCCATCAGCTAGGAATACACAAGGACAACCATCGTGTATCAGGTTTGAATAATTCTCTTTCCTTCTTGTCACACAATTTAGAATCAAAGCTAGCAGATCTAGAGGACAAACTTACTATTGTCTATCATACAATATCTCTCATATCACAAGAATATTGGAGGGAATGATCACCTATCTATAAGGGGGTTTATCCATAAAAAACTAGTGACAACATTGGGGAAGAATCTATGATTCTTCCTTAATTGGAAAGCCCTTGCTCTTGTTTCTTTTTTAGAGTTTTTTGTAGCCCATTTACCTTCCTCGTCACTTACTGGGTGGTCACATCCCTCAGTTCTATCATATCTAGGCTAGATATTGGTTTTTCCCCAAGTTTCATGCACAGTCACACCTCCTCTTTGAGAACAAGATTGACTAGTCGCACTTGCTAAAATGATAAGGTGTGAATTCCTCCCTACTGGTCACACCTTGAACTATTGACAGGGCACAACCACCTCCTATTAGTGGGTTTTTAGGTTTTTGAGCTATTTTTCTCTCATATTTGTGTCTGGGATGTGTCAATGAGACTGCTAGTGATATGTAGGCATTGATTTGACCCCTTAATAGGCCTCTCATTTTTTGTTTGAGTTTACAAGTGGATTTGAGGTGTTGAGTGCATTTTTTTCATCTTTTTTCTTGCTTGAGTTTGCTTCTTGGTGAGAAGTGACCTGGGAAACACTTGTAGTATCTATTTTTAGGTCTAGTAGTGTGTTGTAGATCCTTTTGTATTCATTTTGTGTGTGAGATTGGAAACATTGCATGCCATTACTATATTTTTGTTGAATTTTTGGGTTTTTGTTCACGTATAGACATTGGAGGGTTCTTGATACTATCCCTACTAATATCATACAACCTTGAAATTTCTGTTTTTCTCGTGTGATTTGCATCTCATTTTCTTTATTAGACTACTTAGTTTTTCATTTCATAAGTGTGATAGGGTAGATCATTTGAGTGTATTTTAGAAGATTGCATTGGTGTCGTTAATCTTTTGTTGATGATTTTAATCAAACTTTTTGGTTGTTTTTGGATGGTTAGTGAGAGTGTTTGAGGTTTTTTTTTTTGGTTATATAAATTTGGAAGTGAAAAACCTTTCTCCTTTCCTTTAGATAGTGTTCATTGAAAGACACGGTGCATTCTCTTGCATACATGCTTTTTTTTCTTTTGGATTGAAAAGTGTCAATAAAACACCACTACAGTTTCATTCTAATACCCTTCAAGTAATCAACATATTAAAAAGAAAGTGCTCAATATAAAATATATTAGACTCTTTTCTTTTTAGCAAGCCAACATTAGACTAGGATTTAGGGCCTTGGTGCAGGGTTGGAGAGTAAATTCTCCAGGTCCATTAAAATTGAAACTAGGAGTCACTAGCGAGAGATAAGTCCATTAGTAGAAATAAATGCTTGTTGGGGAATCTCCTCTCACATGGGAGATAAGAATGAGTTTGCACTAAATAAGGTGGGGTGATATCCCCTCTCTACTTGTTTTGTTTTTTTTGAACTACTATGTGTACAGGGATTTCAGAAGTGCAAGGCCCTATGGGTGGCATCACTTCTCATAATTTCAAGTTTAGCTTCCTTGCCCATATGTGTTTTCTTGACCCACAATTTTTTTTCCTGGTCACCAATTGTGAAATGGTATCCTTAGTGTCCATTCCTAGGGCATCTACACAAGGTGAATATGGGTGAGAAGTACTTGTGATACCTAAGGTAGAAATTGAACCTTTGTTTCAGTTCCCTTGGAGGGTGCCCGTCTTCATGAGGTTACTTGCACTAGTAAGGGTTTTTACATGTGAGTTACCTTAAATATATTTCACACCTTTGATAGCCAATATTTGGGGACTTGACATTCCCCAAGGGTTCATTTTTGAAAGGCCCCTTTATCCATTGGTTTTCCTATTGATAGCTTAGATTTTCTAAGGGTGTGCTCTTTGGTTCTGTGTCTATTCAGTTGTAGGTTTCTTATTGTTCATTGGTATGCCACATTTATTCATCATGGTTGACTAAATGCTTCAATGGTCATGTGGATAACACTGAATTTCTCCCGAGGAGGAAGAACCACCACTTATTAGACAAAGTGTGTTGTCCATCGTGAATGATGCATAGCCTATAGACTACGAGAGAAATTTGTTCGGTTCTAAGAAGAGTGAGAATGTAGATATTTAAGTGGTTGATGAAAGTCCTCCACTAAACTTCAACCCTCCTTTGATCAGTCCTTTCGACCCAATTGTCCTTGAGGTAAGGAGACACTTTAGTGAGTCTTTCTCATTATTTAGTGATGATGTTAGGCATACATGTTTCATTGTGTATGGCAGAGCCCTCAATATCATCACCAAGTGTCATGGGAGGCACCTCATTGATGTCCTCCTTACCATCTATCATTGCCATAGGTTCTACTCCATCCATTCCTTGTACATCAACTTTATCCATATGGGGAATGACGTCGATAACTTCATTTCCTTATGTTATACTTGTATTTTCCACCATAGGATTTGCAAGCATGTTATTAGATGTTATAATGCTATAATTACATAATTGAGTAAAATTTTCATAACTATTTCACAAGGAAATAATTATTTTGTCACAATTTCATAATTTATGAAATAAAAATTATTTCATAATTGAGAAAAAACTCATAATTGAAAAGAAATTTCATAGTGAGGTGGAAAGAGCTAATAATTGAGCATGGAACTTGAGTAAAAGGCTCATAATACTGAAAAAATTCATAATAGGTTGACAAAATCTCATAATAGAGAAAATGTTCATAATAGGTTGGCAAAATCTCATAATTAAGCATGCAACTTGTGCATGACTTTCAATGTCTTAGTTCACATGCCATCAAGCCTATCTACGACTTGTAATTTCTTAGTTCACATGCCATCATGCATATCCATGACTTGTAACCACCTAATTCATATCTCTTGAATCCTATCTCCATTCTCCTCTAAATTCCTATAAGAAGAGGCCAAATCAAGGAGATAGGGGAGGGCGAGTTTGAGAGTGGTTATGCTAGAAAAATAGAGAGAGAAGATCAAGTAGTAAAGGAGGAGAATTGGGAACCTAAAACTAGGAGGAATGCATCTTTCTTCTAAGGTAAAAGATCATGTACTTCTCCATTTAATATTGTTATAGATCTATGGTTTTCCCCTTTCATGTTGTTCATATTTAATGAACAAAGTTACCAACTTAACAAGAACTCTCCATAGTTCTGATTTTTTTAGAGGTCGATTTTTTACCCTCAAATCAAAAAGTGGTGCTACCAGTAGCACCCTTTTTTGGGGGGTGGTTAAAATTATGACTTGTTTGAAATTGCAACCTTGAAAATCAATACCAATGTGGACAAAAACCATAAAATTGACCTTTAAATCGAAATTGATGTTACCTAGTAGCATTAGTTTTTTTTTGTTGTTAAAATTGCAACCTAATTGAAATCATGGCTTAGATGACTTCTACCATCACAGATAAAATCCTAAAAAAAGACTCCTAAATCTTTACTTCAAAAATCATTTATTAAATTAATTCTATTTTTTTTATAAAAAATAATAAATGGGAAAGAAAAAAACTCTGCAAAGATGTTCCTTAAAATAATGAAAACAAAAACCCAGATGGGTTGTTAGCAAGATCCACATGTCCATGGGAGAAGATGGCACCTGCCACCTCTCCAAATACCACGTGACCGACAAATGCAAAATCCCCCCTTCCTTTATTCCCCCCCAATGATTACTGGCTGCCTTCACTTCTGCGAGATCCTAACTAATTGCTCAGTGTGCCCTTCTTTGGTTTTTCATCCCAACGATGGAGGAAGGAAGTTCGTCATCACTTCTACTCTCGTGTGAAATTCATCTTTAGTTTCCTTATTATGGCGACGCTCCTTGGCTGGAACATTATTATTCCTTCTTTCCTATTTGCATCCCATTCACTTTGTCGATCTATCTGGTTTTTACCTCCGTCTTCTTACTCTCAACTCTTCCTCACCCTCACTCACTGTTGGCTATGCCTCAGATTCACAGGAAGCCAAAGTGATGTCCTATATGGTACCAAAACAAAGTTTCTATGGCCATTTGGTGCCCGCATGTCCTTTCTCCATCACCTAGCTCCTCGCCCCCTTCCTCCACCCAGTCCTCCCAAGTCAGAGTGGTCTTTTGCCTCTGTCTTCACCGTGGGCTTATCGGGTGGAGAGGTTTTATCTCTACGATAATTATTTGGGCTACACTCCTGGCCCAATCCAGGATATGGCCTCATCTTCAAATTCATCCTTGGTCTTCCCAGCGAGTCCACCACCCTTCACCCCTTCGCCACCACCCTCTGTCCCCTTGCCACCTTCTATCCCTTTTCCTTCTCTGAAGGAGTTCCCTGCTCAATTGTAAGAGCCTCTGAGCGAGACCCATATTTGCTCGAATTGTGCTTCATGTTCAATATTCCATGACTTGGTGTCGATACTACAATACCTTGTCTTTTTTGTTAGAAAGGGCATTGACGAGCTGCACTTTCGATTGGAACACATGGACAAGTGAGCAGAGCAAATTGAATCTCTATTTGCGACCCTGCTCCGCTCCCTACACTCTCCAGAACTGGCTACCAGTGCCCCAACTACTTCATAGGAGTTTTTTTCTCCATCTATCCAGGTGGCTGCCAAGGGCGACGTGGACAAGCAGGAACGTCGGACACCATGAGAGCAGACAAGTGCACATGTGTCACCTTGCATGTTTTACTTTGTTAATTGTTAATATTTTTGGAGGATTCCTCTTAGGCCTTTGTGTTATGTACCAAATACCCGAATACAAAATATCACAATAGATCTAAATATATCTGAATACAATCACCACACAAGATGTATGAAACAATATAGAAAACCACACTTTATTATATCAAACCATTGAGGTAGGGCAACACTATACAATGGATCTTGTTATGGAAGGGATCCTCTCCTATTCACTTGCCTCTTCGAAGGTGATTCCTCCTATTGAGCTATAGATCACAATACAATACTTTGATTCATGTCCCATTACATTTCTTGAACCCCTTTATATAGTGCTACCATCACCTAAGAACATTCTAGAGGAGGAATCTTCTAGAAGCTGAACCTTCTAAGAAGTCCTCCTACATTTATTATATCTAAATACCCATTTATTATATCTAACTACCATAGTGGGCCTTATTTAATAATATAGTGGACCTAGTCTGTTAGCACAAAAATTTGTAGTAGTAAATTTGGTCATTTTGCAGCGCTCTTGTTCTTGCTATTTGTATTTTCAAAAATTGGTGATTTTGTAATGCTTTTGGATTTCGTAGCACCAAGAGTTCCTTGGTCATTCATAAGCACCCAGTTGCCAAGATTGGTGCTAGCTTACAAGATTGGCATATGAGAAAAATAAAGGCTTTATCTCCTTCACAATTTGTTGAATTCATGATGGGCACTACCAATTTCGCATGACTGTGTCATAGTGGCGCTGCCAAATCCACATAGCTAAATTCATGAAGGGTGTTTCTACCAGTTTTGAGTGACTAACTTAAAACTTGTGTTGTGAACAAATGGGAAGGTATTTTTGAAAAATGGAGGAGGTTTTTTTTCATCACATACCAAATAAAAAAAACTCTCTCAGTTTTTAAAAATGTGTTATGTTTATAGAGATATTATACATAGAAGTGGCGCTACAGAATGTGTTGTGGAAACTTTGTTCTAGACTGTTAAATTGATATTTTTGACCAGCTGACTTCCAGGAGAATTTTTGGGTGAACCAGGATGAATTTTAAAAATATGAAGGAGGTTATTGTCAATCACGGACCCATGAACATTAAACTCTTTCATTTTTCACACAGGTGTCACATATTGGGATATTCGAAAGAATATTTGAGCCTTATTTTTCATTTTTCGTGATTTCCTATTTGAGACATGTTTTTGTGGCACCTATTGTGGCCAGTTGGAGATGAAATTAACGAAACTAAGAGAATTTTTTCTTCATAACGAGATTGTATACAAAAATCGTTCTCAGATTTTACACAGGTATTATGGTTTGAGAATTACAAGTGGCGTTTTGAAGCCTATGTTTAAGAATTTCACCTCCTGAAAAGCAGGAAATCATTCAAAACATGTCATTTTTTGTTTATAGTTGTTTCTATTTTGGGAAAGGGGTTGGATTTCGAATGGGTGAGCTGGAAAGGACCTATATGAATATATATTCATTGTACAAAAGGGTAGGGGGGTTGTATTCATGATCCAAGAGAGATGAGAAGGTTGTAGGAGTCACTTTGCATGTGATCATTGTAACCTTGAGGGGCTTATGTTTTTGAAAACATTTATTTTATTGAAGGTTCACGATATCTGTGTTATCAGATTGTATCTCTTGTTTTCTTTTCCAATTTTTCTTTTTACTTGAATGAATTGTATACCTTAAAGATCATGGTTGCCTTTGGTTAATGGATTCTTGAGCATCTAAGGATTTGATGTATTTTTCCTATTAGTCATTGTTTACATTCAAGTACCTTTAATTCATTTATGCAGAGAGGATCTCTGCCTTATGGATGCTATTCTTTGTGTTATCTTTTTATTCCTCTATTCAATAAACCTTTATCTGATATGCAGATTGATTGCATTTAATGAGCAAGGTGTTTGCTTGACTCCATAGCCCAATGGTCCATCATTGATTTACATCATCTTACTGTCCTTCCCCTTCCTTGTTTTCTTTTTATTAATCCACAAAACCAATCAAGTATTTTTATTTCTATGTTACCAAGCTTACTCTCATTTGCAAACTAGGAGTGACTCTTGGAGTGATAACATAAATGGTGCCGTTGTCGGGGATGGATTTGAGAAGATTGAATATCTCCCTGGGAAGAACGACATAGATCCAACTCTTGATGGTAGACAAGAGAGGGATACAAAAAATTGATTATAATCATCTACCTGACGACTCCACTGGGGAGGATCCAGTTGATAGAAAGACAGAGGGGCTGAATTCTAAATCCAGGTATCAGTTCATTAGTCTTCTCCATGAACTTTTTCTGTTCTTTATCAGCTCTTTCATCCTTTTCTCTTCACATATAAAAATGATCATTTTATGTTTTGTATATTTGGATGATCATCATCCTTCTTTTATACATCCGTCTTTAGAAAAAAAGGAAATATTCCAGCCTTATGTTGTTGATGTTGATCCTATATCCTCATCATAGTCTGTTTCTAAAGATGAGTTCTGCATTTCAATTCCTCCTGAATTTGATCATTATTGTGACTTCATGGAGGTTGAAATTGATTCAAAACCTACTCAGACTTCAACACATTTTGCCTTAATTTCTGAGCCTTTCCATCAACTTGTTATTCCTCATAATCAACCCACTGCTTTTCAAACTAAAATCAGAATGAAGATGTTTAAGCCTTTGAGGCTTCCCTATGTCCTTCATCCTTATCCTCTTGACTGCCTTGAGTATCTTCCTTGGTTTTCTAGAGAGGATTATGTCATAGTTGAGAGTCATCTGGGGGCCTTTGAGAATTTTGTTGATCAATTTGAGATTGTTCATGATGATGTGATCATGATATTGTTCTGTAAGTCTTTGTTCAAAGATTCTTCTATTTGGTTTAAGGGTCTAAGAGTTGATTCCATTGGCTCTTGGATCGAGTTATCAAATGCTTTTTAGAAACATTGGGGTGAGAACAAATCTCTTGATTTGTATCTCACTGATTTTTATTCTTTGAAAAGAGAGGAGGATGAGGCTTTGCTTGTCTTCAATCGAAGGTTCTACAACAATTATCATGATATTCCTTTAGAGATTCGGCCTACAGAGACTACTGTCATGGTATATTATGTTATGGGTCTGCATTCAGAGCTTTCCCTTCTCTTGTTAGAAAGGAAGTCTTCATCCTTAAGACAATTGTTTGAAGAAGTGGAGGAGAACATCCGTTCAACTAGGAGGATCCGTGATCGAGATTGTTTTGAAAATCTGCATGCACATGAGCAAGAAGAATGTCAGTACACTTCAGATTTTGAGCAAGAAGGTAATGAATGTGAAGCAGATTTGGAACAACAAAAAGCATGTGATCTTATTTCAGATTCAGATCTGAACTCTTCAACATTTACATAGTATTCTAGAGACAGGTATGCATGTGAATGCTATAATCAATTTGTAAACCATGTTGAGCATGTGGTAACTGATGATTTCATAGGCAACTACATGTTCCTAGCTGATCATAATCCTTGTCATTTAAACACTTCTCTTTCATCATCTTATGATCATGATTATGAAGAGAGGCAACTTTCCATTTTTGATGATCACAAGTTTCTTTCAAGGGAACAAGAAATTCATCAGCCTTCCAGCAAAGAGATTGTCATGGTTGAGCAGGTATTTTCCTTGGATCAACATGTTTATGATATCGGTTTCAAAGACAAGGTGGTGGCCTTCATGGAATCATACATTTTAGAGAACTAGAAAATTTCAGATGTCTTTGTCTCGCCAATGTTTCTGGGTGAATATGGTTTCTTGAACACATTTTTATCACTGCTACTATATTTCAGATATCATCTATTGATCGGTGTTATGGAAAAAATCTTTTCAGTTTTGATGTTGCTTGAATGGTTGTTATGGAAGTCAACCTTTACTTAACCATTAAATTTCAGATCTGGTTAGAGTAGGGTAGTGCAGTAAATAATCTCTTTTCCTAAGCATTTATTTTCTTCCAGTTTGAAATATAAGTAGCATTAAGTGTGCTAGAATAAAGGTAGGCCTTGAGAATTTTCAGAGATCGGTTGCATAGGCCAGATGACTCCATAGCCCAATGGACAAGGAAACTATAACTACTAGGTTCTTGGAGCCTCACAGGGAGGTCTCCATCCCCCATGGAGCCAAATGTTAGCACAAAAATTTGTAGTAGCAAATTTGGTTATTTCCCAGTGCTCTTGTTCTTGCTATTTGTATTCTTCAAAAATTGGTGATTTTGTAATGCTTTTGGATTTCGTAGCACCAAGAGTTCCTTGGTCATTCATAAGAGACTAGTGGCCAAGATTGGTTCTAGCTTACAATATTGGCATATGATAAAAATAAAGGCTTTATCTCCTTCACAATTTGTTGAATTCATGATGGGCACTACCAATTTCGCATGACTGTGTCACAATGGCGCTGCCAAATCCACATAGCTAAATTCATGAAGGACGCTTCTACCAGTTTTGAGTGACTAACTTAAAACTTGTGTTATGAACAAATGGGAAGTTATTTTTGAAACCCAAAGGAGGTTTTTGTTTATCACATACCAAATAAAAAAAACCTCTCTCAGTGTTTTAAAATGTGTTATGGTTAGAGATATATTATACATAGAAGTGGCGCTACAGAATGTGTTTTGGAAACTTTGTCCTAGATTGTTGAACTGATATTTTTGACCAACTGATTTCCAAGAGCATTTACAGGTGAACTGGGATGAATTTTACAAATATGAAAGAGGTTATTGTCAATAACAAACCCATGAACATTAACCTCTTTCATTTTTCACACAGGTGTCACAGATTGGGATATTCGAAAGAATCTTTGAGCCCTATTTTTCAGTTTCCGTGATTTTATGTTTGAGACATGTTTTTGTGGCACCTATTAAAGACATATGGAGATGAATTTAACGAAATTGAGAGAGGTTTTTCTTCATAATGAGCTTATATACAAAACCCATTCTCATATTTTACACATATATTATGGTTTGAGAATTACAAGTAGTGTTTTGAAGCCTATTTTTAAGAATTTCGCCTCCTGAAAAGCAGGAAATTAGTTAAAACGTATCATTTTCTATTTGTAGTTGTTTCTATTTTGGGAAAGGGGTTGGAGTTCGAATGGTTGAGCTGGAAAGGACCTATATGGATATATATTCATTGTACAAGAGGGTAGGGGGGTTGGATTCATGATCCAAGAGAGATGAGAAGGTTGTAGGAGGCACTTTGCCTGTGATCATTGTAACCCTGAGGGGCTTCTATTTTTGAAAACATTTATGTTATTGAAGGTTCATGATATTTGTGTTATTAGATTGTGTCTCTTGTTTTATTTTCCAATTTGTATTCTTAATTGAATGAATTGTATACCTTGAGGATCATGGTTGCCTTTGATTAATGGATTCTTGAGCATCTGAGGATTTGATGTATTTTTCCTATTAGTCATTGTTTACATTCAAGTACCTTGAATTCATTTATGTATAGAGGATCTCTGCCTTATGGATGTTATTATTTGTGTTATGTTTTTATTCCTCTATTCAATAAACCTTTATCTCATATGCAGATTGATTACATTTAATGAGAAGGGTGTTTGCTTGATTCCATAGCCCAATGGTCCATCATTGATTTTCAACAACTTACTGTCCTTCCCCTTCCTTTTTTTCTTTTTCTTAATCCACAAAACCAATCAAGTATTTTTATTTCTATGTTACCAATCTTACTCTCATTTGCAGTCTAGGAGTGACTCTTGGAGTGATAACATAGTCCACCTTACATTGAATGGTCTCCACTATTATCACTATGGGCCCTCTGGTCCCCCCACTACCTCTCTATCTACCTAACATTCCATCCCCCTTATGAAAGCGTTGTCCTCAATTCTTGATGTACAACCATATACCAGGGTCCCATGGATAAGTGTGAACCATAGTGCTGAAGTAGTCTAGAGAACCAGGGTCCCATTGAGAAATGGAAGCCACCATCATGAAGTAGTCCAACTGCCATTGTAAACCAAGGTTCCATGTCCAATTGCTCATGTGAGATCCACACAGAAGATACCGACACCCCATAACAAACTGAAAATGATGCTCCCAATACTGACACCTATAATGTGGATCCAAATAAGAATATCCATCCACATAGTGGGAAAGGGTCAAAGATGAATATGGAAGGAACAAAATCGTTGTAGAATATCTAGGTTGGACATTGGTAATCATAACTAGCTCATGATGTGTCACATTTATTTTCTTTACAGAAGGTGTAGTAGAGTCACCAATAAAAGATAAAAGTGGTTGTCATCCCAAAAATGACAACTATCCATATACCAATCATCACAATCATCCTCCAAATCATACCAAACATACACTTCTTGATGATATTCACTCATGATGTTTTCCATAAGATATCTCTCTTGAAGGAGAGCCAATGACTGTTGACTATTGTGATAACTATCTCTATAGTCGTGTATATCAACTTTTAATGCTTCAATCATGTGTAGAATTTCTCTGAGTTGAGAGTGCATATCCATTAGAAGCACCACATATAATATACCAAAAGAAAACTCTTAAAATGATTTATCTAATGACACTGATCTGGTTGCAATCTGAGCACCCTATTAAAATTTATGAACTCTTCAGTATCGTCACTGTCATGAAAAAAAACCCAAAAAATAGAACAAGGGTTTAAAAATAAATTACTGCGGAAAATCACGGCTTTTTTCGGAAAAACCCTGAAGAACTGCTGAATTTAAAATGCTCATAACTTTACTTCCCAGACTCCATTTTGGCTGATTTGTTTTTAGAAATTGGGTATTTTTCTGAGAGGAATTCAAATACCCAATTTTTTTTTCCAAATTCAGCTCATAAAGCTTCATATCTGAACCTGAAGTGCACCACTCTCTTTTTCTTCCCTAGAAAAATTCTGCAAAAAGAGAAAAAAAATATTCCCATCTTTGGCCAAGGAAAGTGCTCTAAGACCACTTGTTATGTACCAAATATATGAATACAAAATATCACAATAGATCTAAAGTTACCTGAATACAATCATTGCACAAGATGTATGAAACAATATAGAAAACCACACTTTATTATATCAAACCCTTGAGGTAGGGAAACACTATACAATGGATCCTATTATGGAAGGGATCCTCTCCTGTTCACTTGCCTCTTGGAGGGGGCTTCCTCCTATTGAGCTACAAATCACAATACAATACTTTTCTTCATGTCCCATTACATTGCTTGAACCCCTTTATATAATTCCACCATCACCCAAGAACATTCTAGAGGAGGAATCTTCTATAAGTAGAACCTTCTAAGAGGTCATCTTACATTTATTATATCTAACTATCCATTTATTATATCTAACTACCATAGTGGGCCTTATTTAATAATATAGTGGACCTAGTCCACCTTACATTGAATGACCTCTATTATTATCACTATGGGCCCTTTGGCCCCCCCACTACCTCTCTAGCTACCTAACACATTGTTGGCATCTAGCACAGTTAGCCATTTTTGTCTGTCATGAGTTAGTCTTTTTTGGTCTTATAGTTTGCATGACTAGTTTGATTGAATTGGTTTCCCTACGGGGTGATTCAGAAAACGCTATATAATTTTCAGTTTCTTATAGAGATAAGAGATTAGATGAATTGGTTTCCCTTCGGGGAAATTCAGCACAAACGATTCCCTGATATCTCCAACGATACTATAATTTTGTTTCATGAAAGGTAATATATAGATTCTTAAAAAAAAAAATGAAAAAATGCATTTTTTATAAAAAAAAACCATAATCCTATTTAAAAAAATCATTTTAAGAAAAAGTTCAAGAAAAAAATTAACATTAAAAAAAAATTGATCTTTTTTAAACCCGAAAAAAACAAAATTTAAAAGAATTATTAAATAAAAAGAATTTAATAAAAACAAAATTTAAAAGATTTAAAAAAAAAAAAAGGTATAACCTACACATTAAATACATTAATTAAGAAAAAAAATTGGGAAGAAATACATTAATTAATATAAAAAAACAGGGAAGAAAGACATTAATTAAAAATTAAAAAAATTGGGGACACCATTCCCAATAAATCCATGAATAAAATTTTCATGGAGTTATGGGGAGGGGTCGATGTGGGGGGATGCCCACATACCCATATCCTCATGAATTTCATGAGGATATGGGGAGGTGGGTATCGCGCCCCCCTCCCCATAGCTCCATGAATATTTTATACATGGAGTTATGGGTTGGGTGGCGGGTGGAGATGCCCAACATTTTCCCCTCCCCATATCCTCATGAATTTGTGAGGATATGGGTAAGGGGAAGGGGCTATGATGGAATCACCCCCTCCCCAATTTCTTGGATTTTTTTTCTTAGTTAATATTTAATTTAATTGGTAGGTTATACAAAATAAAGTTAATTTAATAAATAAAATTTGAAGTAACAATTTATGAATATTTTTGGAGGCTTTTATCTATGATGGTAGAAGTCATGTAGGCCACGATTTCAATTAGGTCATAATTTTAACTACAAAAAAAAATGATGCCACTAGGTAACATCACTTTTCAATTTAAGGGTCAATTTTAAGGTTTCTTCCGCAATGGTATTGATTCTCAAGGTTGTGATTTCAAACAAGTTGGAATTTTAACCACCCCCCAAAAAAGGGTGCTACTGGTATGGCCACCTTTTGATTCATAGGTTTATTTTCGTGTTTTTGACCCAAAAATACAGATTTTTTGGGCCAAATTTCTCATTTTGAGGTCATAGATCTTGTTAATTTGGTAACTATGTTAACGATAAATGTTAGATTTGATCTCACTTGAAATAGATTAGAATAGATCCAAACTAGTTTTGAATTTCTTGTAGGATTTGTAGAATTGGTATTTGTTTGTTGCTTGTGAGAAGGAAGAAGATCACATGATCTAGAGATAGGATCTCAAGAGATTCATCAATCGAACACGTGAAGAAAACCTTCAATAAAGAGGCATGGAATTATCTCCATTAGTGTAAAAGGAAACAAATTTGGTTAGATCTAGGGAAAATTATTAGGAATTTAACCTCGTTGTCTGTCTTGGACCAAGGGTAGGTCCAAGGGAACGTCGACTTATCTATAGGCCATATTTATCCACAACACCTTCCATAAGTGTACCTAGTATAAGCACACCCATCATGTCAGTATCGATACCCACATTTGGATTTGTGTTCGGTGGGGGGAAAATCCTTGGTTATAACAATAGAGGTGGGTTTCTATCTTCTTTTATCATCCCTATAGGTATCCCAATGATGCCAAACACTGTATTCCCTTTTGGTTGGAATGTCCATGGTGGGTCTAGGGTTTCTCCTAGTCATATTGGGAGAAATAATGTTTTTCGAGGGATATAATATCCCTTGGGGTAGCCATCCTATTGGCAACATGCATATTCCTAAAAGTAACAATCTTTCAGGCATATCTACATCCCTGGGAGAAATACTAATGGGAGCATTCATGGTCCTAGGGGTAGTAATCCTTTCAGGAGTGCTTATGTCCTTGGGGTAAATCCCCTTGGGGGCATGTATGGTCTTGGGAGAAATAATGTTTTTGAGAGTGTTTTTTTCCATGGGGACAATAATCATTTTGGGAATCCATATGCCAGTAGAAACTATAATATAGGGTGACCTCAAGATCCATTTTGTTTGCAAGACTCTTCATATTTCTACAAGAATCCATTTTCCAACATGAAATTTCCTTTCTTGGTGAAATTATAATTTCCAGACTTGTCACATTTGAAAAAAAAAACCATCCTTCATGACCCATTATGGCCTCCCATTCCTATTAAATTTCCATCTAAAATATGTTGGGTTAAACTTCACTCAGTGAAAGACTCAATGAGTTAAATCCATTTTAGGTCAACAATGGTGGTTTCCCGGCCCATGGTTTTGTGCTTGTGGATTGCATACAATGAAGCCTTTAAATAGTCTTAGGATACTCCATTTTAATGGCCTAGAGGTGAGGAGTGAAGGCTCACTTGTCTGGCTTGGACGGATTTGGTTAAGGGAACAATTATATCTTTGGTTGGTTTTTCCCATAAGGGATTTCGAGGGTAAATCATGTGTCAATGATGTATGTATGATTTATGTGTTTTTGTTGTTGTTGGTTTATTATTTCCATCACGAGCTTTGCTTATTACTAACAAGTGTTATAATAGAAACATGTAGTTGGGTTGTATTTTTTGGTTTCACGAATTTAGGCAAGGAGGCACTACAAATGTTCAATAAAATGCAAGAAGTAGGTGGAGGTCAAAGAAATGGAAATACGAGAGGATGGAGACATTTGTAAGTGCCGATAAAAGAAATAGTGGACATGGTGAGTGAATTCCCATGAATTCTGGAAGGCAATAGAAACACTAAATAAAAAAACAAAGTATTATAATGGAGTTGAAAATTTTAATTACATGTAAATGAGCATATGATTGTAAGACTCGATTAAGCATGCATACCCTTGGTAAATTACTGGTAAGGTCTAGATGTATACCTAGGTGATAGGGGGGACATGTCATATTCCTAGATACCCTAAGTTATAAACTTTGAGGGGGGTAATATAATCACCTCAAGTCAAGTTTAAAGGGGGGGATATTGGGTTAAACTTGACTCAGTGAAAGAGACAATGATTTAAATCTGTTTTAGGTCAATAGTGGTGGTTTTTGGGTTTTTGGGTCCGTGGTTTTGGTAGCCCATGGTATTATTCCCATGGAATTCATGTAATGAATACTTTAAATAGGATTAGGATACTCCATTGTAATGGGACTAGAGGTGAGGGGTGAAGGATCACTTGGCTAGATTTGGTCAAGGGAATAAAGATATATTTGGATGTTTTTTCCTATACATATTCTCCAAGGTAAATCACATGTGCATGATTTATGTTTTTGTTTGTTTGTTTGTTTGTTTATTATTTCTCTCATAGGATTTGATTATGGAAAACAAAAGAGAGTCATACTTCTTAGAGTTGGGAATAAAAATAAAATTTTGTGGCCCGATAGAATACATGCTCATAGTGTTGCATGGAGATCCATTTTATGCATATGATAGTTGGTAAAGGCTTGGGTGAGAGTGTTGATGAGTGATGGAAAATATATCCATGGATGTGTGTGGATTAGTTACAATATTGTTGTGGATGTATGTTGTAGCACCAACATTAGCAATGTTGTATACTAGAACACGTGTGTTCATTATCGGGGTCAGATAATGAGGGCCAAGGTGCAAAGTGGTAGGAGATGGTAAAATTTCCATGAGAAGTCAATATCTCTTTGGCTATCACATTAAAGGTGTAATTAATCATGAGTACATTCCAATAAACACGTCTAATACATTTTTGTAATGATAAGGAACTAAGCTAGGAAGGACATAATGGAGTTATGATGTGATCTCACTTGGATGTTGAAAGACATAGCCCAGTGTGGAAAGTAAGCTCGTGTTGAGTATCACTTTGGCTTTATAGAAGTGTATTGTTCACTTTGTGATGGTATTATTTCATTTATTATTTTTAAATAATAATGTATGTGCATGAATGTGAGTGAGAGGCATAAAACGATGTATGCTATCAACACTATGATAATTGTTTACTGACTTTGATATGAGCTTGACACAATATAGGAAAACAATTATTGTAGAGGCCTAGTTGTGGATGGCACATGGAAGGAAGTGGGTGAAGAGGTATTTAGTTCCCTGTATTTAGAGAAAATAAAGATGCAGGTAAAGAAGCATGTAGATGCTTCTTGCATCATTTTCTCAAGAAGTATTGTAATAATTTTTTTTATGGAGTTGATTTTTTATCAAATGTAAAATGGGCATATGGTTGTAATACCTATTTAGGAATGCATACCCCTACTTTGAAGTTTCACCGACAAAATCTAGATGTAGACATAGGTGATCGAGAGGGGGGGTGGGGGGGTGGGGGGCATGCTAGATTCTCGAATACCTTGATTATAAAATTTTAGGGGGAGAAGATAATTACCCTAGGTTAAGTTTAAAGGGGAGAATGTTGGGTTAAAATTTACTCGGTGAAAGAGTCAATGCGTTAAATCTATTTTAGGTAAATAGTGGTAGTTTTTGGGCCAATGTTTTTGGCTTCCCCTGGTATTATGCTTGTGTATTGTGTGTAATGAAGACTTTAAATAGTCTTAGGATAATCCATTGTAATGGGCCTGAAGGTGAGGGGTGAAGTCACACTTGGCTAGATTTAGTAAAGGGAACAAATATATCTTTGGCTAGCTTTTCCCATTAGGGTTTTCTGGGGTAAGTGATGTGTCAATGATGTGTGCACGATTTATGTGTTTTTGGTTTTTGGTTTATTATTTCTCTCACATCTATGATTATTCCTAACAACATACCAAGTTTGATGAAAAGTTGGGATAATACCCTTTGACACACATCATGACTTATCATCTATGGTGCTCATCCAATTCATTGATGGATGATAGTATTTGACTGTGTCTTTTCCAAAGAAACTTGTCTGGAAGTGCCATGAAATGGTACATTGAGCTTAAGGGAAATTCCTATAACAAATTTAATACCTTGGCCTTGGATTTCACAATGCATTTTTAGTTTAAAGTTAGGTAAGAGACCAATATAGATATCTTGATGTATTTGTGTTATAATATTTCCACCCATATTGTTTATCAAATTCATGAGTGGAGAAAGTGATGTAGGCTAATCAAGGCCAAGATTCTTGACCAACCCTTAGTATATTGGTTCACCAAATCTTTTTTACCTCCCATAACCAAGGATGTTGCAATTTCATGGGTGGTGACCAAGGAATAGGCCATATTACATGCCCAACATTTAGATTTAATATACTCTAAATCTGACACTTTATATGATATCATTTTGCATGCTCTAAGACCATCAATGGATCCTCATAAGACAAACCCAGAGCCCCGTGTTGATGGTATGGTGGGTTTCATTTCCAATGTGTCTTTGGGCTAGTTGGATGGAAAATTGAGTCAATTGAATCTAACATCAAATTGTTATAGCACGATTTTTCCCACCCTATGCAATCTTGCACATAAGGCCTTTTTCCATTTCCCTATCTAGAATTTTCATCCTTTTTTGGAAATCCCAGAGATAAAAACACATTTTTCCACATGTACACACATTTCCTACTGTACAACATGCGTATATGCAGGCTACACC
The DNA here is from genome assembly GCA_009831015.1 of Picea engelmannii. NCBI lineage: Eukaryota > Viridiplantae > Streptophyta > Pinopsida > Pinales > Pinaceae > Picea > Picea engelmannii. The sequence goes on along the minus strand of ML785039.1, from coordinate 23,669 downwards.
ACTATAGCCCGCGTACATCAGGATTTGTGCCCAAAAATGAAAAATGGTGTCGGGTTTCCATGTCACGAAAGAAGATCTATGATCATTGGCCTTCCATATACTGGAAACATTCCAACGCGACCCTTCAGTTCCATTTGAAGGCTATAAATGGGATAATTCCAAGCTATGGAAAGAAGGAGAAAGAATTCAACTTTGAGAGAAAAGTTACTCTGGAGAAATTGTTCACTTCATATTGAGTCCACATCCCTTTGTCCTTTAAGTTTGAAGACAATGTTCAACCCCCAATATCCTCCATTATTGATTAAGAACTTCATTGTCTCTCTTCTATGAGCTTGCCTTTGGTGGAGGATTGAAGTGGTAGAGGCCCAGCTAGAAGGAACTTAGTTTCTCGGTTCCGAACCATGCCGACACAAAAGTCTATAAATTTTTCATTTCTACTGATCATATATTAATAGAAATACTCTTTTCCCATCCAATTGATATCTTGCAAATATTTGAATTATTATTCCATGGGCGTATTTGTTATGTATATTAAAGGATTATGCTATTGAATGTGCTAACATCATATATTATCACCATATGCATGCTTTTCTTAGTTGTTGAGGACTAGTTGTAGGCATATTTCTTTGGGGCAAGTGCTCAACCATGGACTTCATCAAACATCTAGATGAGGTAGGCCTTTTATCTTGTCTTTCTAGCATATTTGTTTATATAGAATACCTGAGAATAGAGTTGATTTTTGCATTCATTTCTGTCTATTGTGGTTTACCCTAGCCATAGAGATATTTTCCTCGTAACAAAAACCCACAAAATGTTGCACGCACCACTCGAAATTCTATGGTTCTCATTCAAACATTCGAGATGAATTTGGCGCAATCCATGAAATTGAATAATTATTAGCAACCTGGAGGGAAGAAAAAAGATAAGAAAAAAAATTATAACAATAAATAGGGGACTCATCAAGCCCAAAACAATGTTGGTGGAGGAACAAAAGAGAAAAATAATAAATATCCTTTCAATATTTGTGGGAAAAATCATTTTACTCATAAATTCCCAAAATGGAAGAGATTCATTGGTATTTTTCCTAGTAGAAAGCATCCCAACAACCTACTATATTGACCAATCCATTTCCTTCATAGCAACAACAAATGGTTGCATCAAATCCTTCCCCTATCATATTTGTTGGTGATTCCAATATTTCCTATTAGAGTGTAGGTGCGGGGGTGTTTAAATATTCCTACTTGATGGGTACATTTACCCTTCCCCACCACCACATTCACAAAATGTGGCTCTTATCAACATGATCTCTTATGTTACTAGTGAATCCCTCAGATCTCCTGGTCCTTGGGTGGTACCAATTCCTATGAAAGTAGAGTCTTATGGACCTCAAATTCCACTCACAATGGTTGAAATTTCCCATCAGGATATCCAATCGACATCTACAGGCCTTGATCCAAATCTCCAACAGGATGTGGAATTTGATTAATTTTCTAGGCCTACATGGGTCGTCACTCGTCCTCCCACTTTGCATGAATTCCTAGATATTAAATTTCCTTCGGATGAGGCCATCATGGAATCCATGGATTCAGTTGACATTCCATGGGATGACATGCACCATTTCCTGTCATTTATTCTCTATTTGGAATGGTTGGAGGATGACATAAAAAACCTTGATTCTACTGATGATGTTAAGTGGTACCATGTTGGAGATATTACACACTCAGCTAGTATTTATTTTATTAGGTTGACTAGTCTATGTTGAGGACACTACTGGTTAGAGATATTATTCCCTAGGTGAGAATATTCTCCTCTAGATGAGGGTGCCACATCCTCTTTAGTATTGAGTAAGTTACACTGCAGTTAGACTAGTGAAGTGGAGTCTTGCATGCAAAACTCGGTATTATCACCAAGTGTTGCATGCATAATTCAGTATCATCATCATGAGTGCACAATTAATTTGGAATCATCACCAAGAAGGAACCACACATGTGCATTCATGATTCTCTCCTCACTCCACTAGTGATTAGTCAGTTAACTGATAACCGCATAACCAATTAACTAGGACTAGGTGATAATTCAATCTAGAGTTTTTCCGTGAGTGTCTAGATCTCTCTAGATCACTACTATGGAAAATTAGTTATCTCATGTAGAGTATTTTATGTGTATCTCTACTATTACTCATTCAGTTAATACAATTATTTCATTATACTCTCTTCTCTTCTCTTTCACAAGCTTTGTGTGTTTTTTTCTACTAGCTAGGTTCATTGTGAAAACTTCACTTGGTATCATAGCCTTGATTTCTAGGATAAATCACATAATAATTTCTATTTACGGGTATAGGAGGACTATGCAGTCAGAAAATATGGATTAGTCACTAGCAATACTTCTCATGCCTCATAACTACTTTGAGTGGAAGTTGAAAATTATGCATAATCTAAGATGTAGAGGCTTGTATTGAATTACTATGGTTATAGAGATTGAGCCAAATTCTATTGTCGATAAGAACAAGTATCTCAACCACATGGATAAGGCTTATGGCATCTTATGTGTTTCTATGTCCCTTGAGATTTTTGGCAAATGTTTAACAGGTAGCATATGCTTTTCATTGATGGAAAGTACAACAGTGAAGCTGGCATGAGTATAGGAAGAATGTAACAGACGGGCATCATAAGTAGTTTGGGAAGACGCTGCAGAGCAAGCTCGATAAGTTTAGAAGAGATAGTGCAGAGGATTGTTGGCAAGTTTAACAAGAAAAGTGATCCTGTCATTGATGGTAGGATCAGAGTGTGCATCGATGGCAAAACAGGAACAAAGTAAGCTCAGGAGGAATTAGCACAGAGTCGAATGCAATGTTTGTAGACAAGAAGAACACGCAGAAGAGGAGGACAGATCTTAGGCGTCAGATCTGAGCATAAGATCCGACCATTGTTAGATCAGGGAGAACCTGCACATTCATTAAAGTGCAAGAAGAGGTGAAATGCAAAAGGCCAAATTATGTTGGTCTAACTCCATTTCGGGGTTTCGTAGATCTGGACTTGAAGGTGTCAAGAACTCACATGCTGAAGTGGCGAAATCGCGAGAAGATCTAGGCCGTAGGATCTGGGGGAAGTACGAAGGACCAATAGCCACTAGATATAGTGAAGCTTCAAGGCATATATGATAGTCGTGGTACGTTGGATCAAGAGGATGCGTGGCGAAATATCATAGCACCACAAAGACTCCATTTCAGAGTTTCACAGGTCAAGAAATTCAAAGGAAAGAGGCTCAAACTCGCAATATGCGAATTCACGAAAAGATCTTGGCCGTCAGATCACCAAGGAATGTGGACAGTTGATCATGCATGAAGAAGGCCTGTGAAGTGTCGAAATCACGACAAGATCTGAACCATTGGGTCCATAGGAAAGGTGGCGAAAGATCGTCATGTCGCTGACTGGAAAGTCAAAGGAACGACGTTTGATCTTAGCCATCAGATCGAGGTTTGATCTTAGCCGTTAGATCAAGGTTTGATCTTGACTGTTGATCTGACTCCATCTGGGAGTCTCAGCTATCGTGACTTGGAGTGATGAGACCCTTCATCATAGGAACTGTGAGATGCAAATTCACAAAGAGATCTGGACCGTCAATACACCAAGATTCTAGACCGTTGATCCAACTCCATCTCGGAGTTTCGCCTATCGCGACTTGGAGTGACGAGAACCTCCATCTAAGGAACAACGAGATGTGAGATCGCGAAAATATCAGGACCGTTGGATCACCAAGAACATGGACCGTTGATCTGAGCTCCATCTCGAAGCTTCACCTATCGTGACTTGGAGTGACGAGAACCTCCATCTAAGGAACAACGAGATGCGAGATCGCGAAAAGATCAGGACCGTCGGATCACCAAGAATGTGGATCGTTGATCTGAGCTCCATCTCGAAGCTTCGCCTATCGCGACTTGGAGTGACGAGAACCTTCAACTAAGAAACAACGAGATGAGAGATCTCAAAAATATATGGACCGTTGATTCATCAAGATCATGGACCGTCGATCAACGTCGATGAAGATCATGAGTTCGTAGCACCTTTTAGTGCAACCTGTGGTCACCGTGTGTGGTCACGTGGAGGAAGGACCTAGTGCAGATGAGCTCTGCCTCAAAATTTCAGGGATCGTGTCTAGGAATGTCGAGAGACATGGACACACGAATGTCGAACTGTCGAAAGCCAAAATTCCGAAATGAATACAAGATCCCTTGGAATCAATCCAACGGTGCAGGTGAATTTGAACAATATCGGAGGGCTATTGTAGCACGACACAGTATAACTGCCAGAAACCACTGATGGTTTCAGCTAGAGGACTTGAAAACACTTGGGGATGATTGACAAAGAAGGTGAAGAGCCTTTGGGAATCTTCAAGAGGGATGAAGATGTTCGTGGAGACGATTGACAACTGGATGAGGACTGAGGCCTGTAACTGAAACAGAGAAGATGAGCTCGACTGTCACAGAGAAGACGAAGAGTCTCGAACTTCCAGAGAGGCTAAGGAATCTTTGCATAACAACTAGTGATGATAGACGCAGGGGTTGAACTGCCAGAGAAGCTGAAGAGTCACGATGATGATCACGCAGAGCACTCGAGAGGTGGAGGAATTTGGCGTGGAGTGAGCATGCAGAGGCATTGTGAATATTGCATGCACAAAGACAACAAAGACTATAAGAATACCGAACAAAGAAGAGATAGGAGTTGTTGTCATGGGGAGAATTCAAGTGTGAGAAAGGAGGCATAGCGCAGGAGCAGAGATGCACGCTAGAGGAAGGTTGCATCAAAGGGATATGGTGTAGAGAGTATAAAAGGCAGAAGAACAGAAAGTGCAAGGGGCGTGCAGAAGGCATTGATGCAGACAGGACAGAGCAGCGTAACAGAACAACAACAGGGCTGGTAAGCCATTGAATAATTTTATATCGTTGTAGTAAGTTTCAGTAACGAAGAATTTATTATTCAGGGTGGTTGGGAGGTGCTAGGGAGGACTGGTGTCCTCAAAGGTTCAAGTGGGTGCTTGAACATAGGGAGTTGGTGCTTCCTTCTTGTTGGTGCTAGAGAAACCAGGGAGTTGGTGCTTCCTTCTAGTTGGTACTAGAGAAACCAGGGAGTTGGTGCTTCCTTCTAGTTGGTGCTAGAGAAAACAGGAGGTTGGTGCTTCCTTTTAGTGGGTTCTAGAGAAAATAGAGAGTCGGTGCTCTCAACAAGTTGCAGCTTGCAAAACCAGAGGTTTTAGCCTCACAATGAGTTGGTGCTCATATGTATGATAATGTGAAGAATGTATAATACTTATCATATAAAGAAAAGGAGGTTTTTACCTTGTATGGGTTTCCTCAGGAATTATCTGTCTCTATCTTTCTCATATATGTGACTGATGTTGAATGTGCCTTTTGTTTATCTCTCTGCATTATTGTGATCATCATTGAGTGCCTTGTAAAGATTTTAAAAGAAGCATAATTGTTTAAGCATGGTAACAATTGATTCACCCCCCCCTCTCAGTTGTCCAACAATTGGTATTAGATTCGGCCCCTTTTATCTAAGGGTAGATCCTAGATCTTAAACATGTCAAGCCATGAAGGAAATTCAACCAATAAGGCCCCTCTGTTCAATGGAACAAACTTTTCTTCTGGAAAGTTAGAATGAGAACCTACATAATGGCTTTAGGTGCAGATGTTTGGGATGTGGTAGATATTGGGTATGTAAAACCAGTTGTGCTAGCTAATAAGGATGACAAACTAGAATTTAGCTTCAATGCTAAGGCTATGAATTCTATCTTGAGTGGGCTTGCAGAAGCAGAATTCGTAAAAGTTATGCACCTAGGAACTGCCAAAGAAATGTGGGACAAACTCATTAGCAGTTATGAGGGTAATGAGAAGGTAAAGGATGAAAAGCTTCAAACCTACAGAATACAGTTTGAATAGTTGAAGATGAAGGAAGATGAAACTATTGGAAAATACTTTCTGAGAATAGAAGAAATGGTAAATGCAATGAAGGCACTTGGTGAAACAATTGGGGAACCTTCTTTAGTTC
>ML785038.1:291380-304835 GCA_009831015.1 Picea engelmannii | reverse complement strand
CTATGTCGGGAACATATCGTGACCGTCGGATTGCCTAACTACAAATGCATACTAATGCATACTAAAGAAACACACTTTTACCTAACGACATATTAGAACAAGTAGATCTTAACTAACTCCTAAGTGTCTAAATATCCTAACAATCACCTCCTCGGGATTTCGGAATTCACGGGATCGCGAATCCTAATGTCAATGGATTCGAGACTTTCTTTTTCCCGATCCCCGATATGGTACACCACCTATCCTCCACTAACTCCTGTTGTGGCCCACACAACTCTCCCGTCAGGATATCGCGTTTCACGATTACAAACTACAAGAGCAACTTATCTTTGAGACCTCCGACGCTCCGATCCCCGACTTCTTCGGCTCTCCTACCACGCGTCTCGATTGATGGACGGTCCTGGCCTCGTCGGGATATCGCGGATCACGATGTCGCAATTCTCGTTGCAACAACTTGGAGCTTCGACTCGCGAATCCCTGATACACGATATCACGTGTAGATCCAACGGTCCTTGTGACTCGGATCGACGACTATGCCCCTCCTGAGCTTTAAACCTTCGGACGTTCTCGTCGTAACCCCCTTGCGCCTCCGTGAGATCTAACGACTCTCAAAATTTCGCGAAAATCTCCTCGGATGATTTTCGACCGTCCGTTCTTCCTTTCTTGATCCACCGAATGACTAAGTGGTTTTTTGCGAGACTCGTCCGCTTGCGCGTGACTCGCGACAATTCTTACAAGCCCTCCAGGCACAACTGGTCTGCGCTGTCCTTCAAAAGATTCGAAGGCCTATCCTTCCTGAGCTTCTCCCACGTCTTTGGTCTTCAGAAAGAAAACCCCTTTGCACGCACTTCTTGCAGCAAATCTTCAACCACGCCTAGGTGTTGAATTCATTTGACTCTGCGCACACCTGCAGCAACAGTCCTTCAATACTTTGCTCAGATTCACGACTGAGACTCTCCTTAGCCTGTGCACTCCTTACATGGCTCGTATAACCCAATTTCACTCCTGGGTACAAGAGTTAAACTATCTGAGCCTTCTGTCAACGCACTCCTTGCGGACGACTTCAACTGCACTCCTTGCAGAAATCCTTGCTCAGATAGAGAAACAATTGAAACTCGTTCCTTCTACTTCCTCTCAGACTTCAATCTCAACACATGAAATCATATACATAGCATAATATCAAATGCATAACAGGAAGTAAATACTCATGAGCATAGCATTCAACACACATACACAGAGAATAACACGACAACCATGAATCTGAATCAACTTCTTCTATTAATTCAAGATATGTACATGAGTGTTCTTCTACAGTTCTTTGCTTCTCTCCTATGCTCTAGATTCTTCTAACTCTTCCTGAACTATGTTACAATGCACAATGAGGGTGTCTATATCCGTTCTCCCTCTTTCTTCTAAAACTATCTAATCTAATATTAAATTCTACCTACTTACATTTACTACTATAAATGCCTCTATCTACTTTTAGACAAGAGCGGGGCGCTCAAGGTATGATTACATTTTACCAAGGTGCCTTCATTAAATGACCTCATTTATGTTTGGCGCATCAGATTCAAGGGAAAATTCAAAAATCTGTGTTGGCGTGTGCCCAGCTATCCTTTGTCTTCTGCGTTGGCTCGCTCGTCTCGAGAGATGCTCCTGCGTCAAGGAAACTGAAAACTCCAAGGATTTTTCTAGTCGTGAGACTAGTTCACATTCTCATAGGAGAAGAAAGAAGAGGAAACATTCCAAGAGCCATGACTCTTAAGAGTTTGAGAAATCCAAACCACCCACTTTCGATGGAAAAATTAAAAAGGGAGAAGAAGCATAAGTTTGGATACTTAGCTTGAAGAATAACTTTAGAGTCCATGACTACTCTGCAAACTTAAAGGCCCTAATAGCCATTTTCAACTTGAATGGAAAGGCCTCCATTTGGTGGGAGGACCTTAGAAATGTGAAAGGAATTCATGAGAAGGATTTTTCATGGAAACAATTCAAGAAATACTTTAAGAGGAAGTATATGTCTGAAAGATACTATGATGAGAAGACTAAGGAGTTCTATGAACTCCAGATAGGACAACTCACAATAGATGAATATATCAACAAATTTCTTGAGTTGATGATGTATGTTCCCTACACAAAGGATGAAAAGGTAAAGATGCAACTATTTATTAGTGGACTTCCTCATTCCTTCCGAGACAAAATTGAGTTTGATGAACCTAAGTCTTTAGAAGACCTTATTTGAAATGCAAGGTATTTCTATGAGCAATTCAAGAATAAGGCAAAACCTCATAAGGATTTGAAGAAGAAAAGTAAATTGGGATTCAAGAAGAAGGGTTTTAAATCCTCAATATTTAAGAATCACGGGAAAATCTCTAAGATGAGCCTTCCTACTTAAGGTGTGTGTCAGCATAATTTTACATCTCAGAGTGGTAATAAACCCTTTGGATCAGCCCCAGGTAAGACTAATAATATGAAGAGAGATCCCTCGAAATTTTGGGGTTGTGGAGAAGAGCATTTGTTGAGGGACTTCCCACATAAAAAACATGACAATAGGAGGGTCTACAACATCCAGGAGGCTACCACAGTCAATGATGTGGTTAGGAGAATTCCACAAATTTATGCAGCCTAGGATAATAGACAATATGACCACCAAGCTTCAGTGGTGGAGATGGAAGGTATGATTTCCAACCATCTAGTTTCCATTTTAATTGAACCTGGTTCTAATATGAGTTATGTTTCCCCTCAAACTGTTGAGAAATGTAAATTGCAGCAAGTAAAACATCCTAAATCATGGTTGGTACAGCTTGTTGATGACTAAAAATTCAATGATGAATTCTTCCCACAAAGGATTGCTAAGCGTTATTATTAATTATGATAATAATATTTAACTAGTAGATGGGACCCCCTTGTAGAATAGAGGCGCAAAGATAGACATGTTATGCTTATATGTTGCTATTTTTATGATGTTTCCTACATAGTCCTATACATTTGATGATGCATTCTTGGTATCATTTGATATGACAAATGGGTGGTTGATTCATTGGTGTTAAATGTTGTTGATATTTACTTGCGATACAAGGCAGTGCCATGGGTATGAGGATTATGTTTATTTACAGGTGCTATGTTATGTTATGTTATAACATTGATTACTAATCCATATATGATTTATGCAAAAGATAATAAAATGGGAGCTTGATCAAAACAAAAGGAAAAACGATGTATAAGTTTTAGAGCTATGGAAAAAAAAAATACATATAAACCTTGTGACAAATGTGAATTGGTGGACCTAGTTGTTATACTATGCGCTTTGTTAAAGATTTATATGGAGGCACATATGGTAATGTTAACGTATGGTGGTGACATGTTTGGGTGCCACACTATACAATGGATATGTCATCGGATCTATACAATAGATATGGCATTGAAATTATGCATTGGTTGTATGGTTGAATTTAATGGTTGATGGACTAGCTAGTACGTAGAATTGAATAGGGCCAGGTGAGGAAGCGACGTGCATTTGCTGCACGTCACTCCAAACCACCTTCGAGCCCATCACCCTAACATAGTTGCATTATTTCTCTGTTGGTTGTGGAGCTCTACGATTTCAGGTTTTGAAGGGGAAAACTCAGATGAGCTCTTCATTTGAAGCGATTTTTCATAGGTATGGCTCTTTGCTTTCCATCCATGATGGACTCTCTGTATTATGAATCAAATGGTGGCTCAGGATTGCATGGTTCTGTATTTTCTTGAGTTTTCGACTGAATGTCAATATTGTGTTATGGGTTCTCTATGATTACTACGAAGTGTTATCATTTTTAAGCGAAGTAATGGGTGTTATTGATTGTAAAGTCTGCGCATTGGTTATTGACTTGGTCAGCTTGGTTTTTTATGATGATTCTCTATGAAAAATGGTAACAGTGGTGCAATGAGCTCTAAATTTTATTATTGAGGGGTTTTTACCACCAGTCTCAGTATCGGTTGTTGTCAACCCTTTTTCCTCACGGTCATTGTTGTGATTATTAACCAAGTTACAATGCAACTATCGACAGTGGTGTGGTTATTTTTGGCTAAGCCATGAGCTATTGTTTGTATGGCTTGTTCTTTATTGTCATTTCACTGAAAGGTTTCCACAGTCCAATCTTGTTTTTCCCAGAATGTTTAATAGAGTCATGTGTATGTATCGAATGGATATGAGTTGTGATTTGGCATTATTTTCATGAGAGTTTTCACACCTTCTCCTCTCATCCCTACTATAATGACCAACTATTATGTTGTGAAGCCTCACTGTCAATTGTTTTTCGAAATTTATCGACTTCCTCAGTGTTGGAAAGAGACATGGTCTCTCTGTGTTTCGAGTATCCTTCATTGTTTAAATTAACCCTTGTTTCCTCTCTGCAATAAATTTTTATAGGCATCTGTGTGTGCCTGGGTTGTTGAGCTCGAATTGCTTTGTTTCCACTCGGGCATTCTCGTATGGTTTTTTCAAGATCTTGGGGTTATAAGTTGAAAGAATGTGGTGTTTTAAAAGAGTGTGGCTCTCTGTTCTTCCAGGATTACATTCATTACCTGTGGTTTCTTCTCAGTGATGAATTATTGAGGACGTAAAAGGTTATGACCTCTCTGTGTTTTTTAAAGTCAAGCATACTTCCATTACCTCTCTGCATTTAAATTTGAAAGAGTCTGACTTGGAGTCTGACTTGCTTCTACCTTCTGGGGTCTGTCAATATTTTTGGTTATCATTTTAATGATTGTGGAAATTTTAAAGGAACGGTCTCTCTCACTTCAAAGACCATCTCTTGTTCAAATCTTTATGTTTCCTCTCTATGATGAATTTGTTTGAACAAGAAGAAAAGTATGGTTACCTATAGCCCAAGAGCTTTCCTTCTAGTCGATTATGGTATTTTTTACTGTGTTAAATCCTATCATGATCATGATTACATTTAAAAAATTTGTTGTTCCTGATATTGATTCTAAGGCTCAAAGAACAATGTCAGGCATCAAAAGTTTTAAATGAAGTGTTTTTGTGAGTTCTTTTTTTTACCTTTAGTTTTCTAAGAAATAATCTTTAAATAAAATTAATGATTAGAAAGTATAGAGGTTGTATCTCGTTATCTGAGTCACAATTATAATGTAAAATGATGTAGAAAGGATTTACAAAACTGTTAAAACAAATTCAGGTATCAATTATAGATAAGTCTAACCTTGTTTGTAGTAGAAGAAAAGTAGAAGATGCACCCTTGAAAAGGAGATAAAAATGCAATAATTCACACATACCACAGGTCTTTTTTTACTCACAGTAATAATAGAGGAAAAGTTGTTACTAAATGAACTGTTGATATATTATGATCATAGTAGATGTAGAACTAAATTTTAATCATTCGCTCTTGAAGAACTACAGAAAGAAATTCAGAGAGATGGCAACACAGTGGAAACACATAACTCAAATTGAACGAAACTTAGAATTTATGTCTGCACTTGTATTAATATTCAAAAAGTTTTCTCTTTTACAATTGGCCAGAAACAACCTCCAATAGATCTAAAATCTATCTATTTATACAAAAATTGTCACAACTGAAAATAGTTGGACTTCCAACAATATATGCCTAAAAATAGAATACATCTTAATCAAATAACAACATGCAAATATTGTTGAGTTTTGTTGGTGCTTCCTATGTCTCTTCATCTTCTTGTAGATGTGCTTGTTTTCCTTTGATATTTAAACCGGGTATACATGTCCATTAAGGCCACCACAATCCTTTGTCTTAGTATCTTTTCCATTCGAATCCATTGTCATATGTCCCTTCGAATGCATTTGCTGGGATAAAGAATTGTAGTTGAATATTTGGGGGTGGTAATTGAACAGATAGCTCAGCGTTGGTTCGTTATGGGTTAGCTAATGGTTACGGGGAAGAGTAATTGTTCATGAATAGGATAATGTGGGGACAAGTGTCCAACAAGGAGGTGGGAAGAGTGGATGCGAGAAAGTAGGTGGTAGGGTAGATGGTATTAGGAGCGTGGAAGGTAGAGTGGGTGGAGGAAGTGGACGTTGTGTATGTTCCTTCATTTTCTCCCAACTACACTAGCTTTCCTTTGTTCATTGACTTGGGTACATATGTCCATCAGTGTTACCATGAATCTTGAAGGCTCAATCCTTTCAGTCAATTCAAAGGCAAACATTTTCTTCTATATTTGTGGCAGCTTCTCTTGGATATTGTTCACTTCTTGGACTGTGACCTCATATTTTGAACTTGGATTAACCAACAATTCATTGATTTTAAGTAAATCAAATTGTTTCATCTGTTGGATGGCCTCATGAGTATTTTCCTTGTTCTTTCTAGAGCTTTACTGGCTCATTTCTATCTCAATCTGCCCCAATGCCTCTGAGATATTATTCCCTTTGAACTAAATCATCTTTTTATTTACTGAAGATAATGCCTCCAGACAAGCCTCATTTACATCTCTGGCAAGTTTCTTGCCTTCTTCCAGATTTGTTTCCCAATATTTTAGGGCCATTTTTCCTTTTACTTGTTCAAAATGAGAGAGAAGGGTAAGACTAGGGGTATTAGCTTTCTTCTTCCATATGATAACCTCTTGAAACTTATACCAAGTTGCGTGGGCCTCTTTTTCCTTGACACAAATATTTTTTAGAGAAATTTCTACTGCCTGATAGCATTTTTGAATAGCATCTACATTTTTATAGAGATCATTTTCAAAAACTTCTATATTCTCATTGATTTCTGATGCTTTTGTTTTGAAGGAAGTAATATCTATTGATGTGCTCTATGTTAGGGTCAATTCATCCTACAACTGCTCAATCAAATTGTCATGTTGAGTGATCAAACCTTGGCTGGTATGTGAATTATGGTAGAGCAACTCAAGGTTATCTTGTAACTGCTTCATTTGATGTTGATAACTAGCCCTAATTTTTTCAATGTCATGGTTCATCCTGCTTCTAACAATCTGTTATCTACTATGTATCTCATTCTGCAATTTCTCTACCAAGAGACATTTTTGTCGCAGTTGTTTGGTTAAAATTTCCATTGACCATTGATTGGCAATGAAAAAATCCCCTAGTGAACCTGCCACTTCTTTAGAAAACTCAGGATCACCTTGGTATTTCCCATCATACACCAATATTTTCCTTTTGGTGACTACTCCATCCTTTTGGTGAGATTCTATTTACAATAGCTTTTCATTTCTTGCTGAAAAATAAATTTGAGGGAGGCATCTCTTCAGGATAGATAGGAGTAAGATCACCTACAAAAGTGAATTCAGAACTAGGATTTCTGAAGTTGGTCTGTAAAGGGGTTAATGATATAATAGGAGAAATAATTTATGTGGAATGCTCTTGTCCTGTTGTATTTGGGGTGCCAAAAGAAGCAGTTGGCGTTGAATGAGGAACAACTTGTCCCAGATTCATGAAATCTTTGAACCGAGCTAATACTTGTGGATCATTCAATCCTGACAGTGATTCTCTTGTTTTGTGAAATAACACTTCTGGGATTTTTAGGACTTCTTCAGCTTTGTGCTTAGTGGAGAAAATTACCACAGGTCCTGTGGGTCTAGATTCCTGTGAAGAATGCATGGGTTTTGACTCTCATTGCAATATATTTGGAAAATTGTTTCATCTATGCTTTTGACAGTTGAGGAAACCATCTTTTTGGTCAGGAGGCAGAGTTTGGAATCTACTTTGAACTTCCTCATAAGATATAACTCCCCTAAACATCTCATCATAAGGATAATTCTCATGGATGTATCACTTCATGTTAAATTGAGCTAAATGATTTTCCCTTATCTTATGTGGATCATGCTTCTTGAATTCAATGTCAACTAATTTGACATCTTCCAGGGCTACGGCCTCGACTTTAGAATGACCAAAATCTAATAATGTGAACATACCAACTTGAATGAGAAAAATTGGCCAAACCTTTTTCTGAGCTGCTTTCAACTCTTTGTTGATACCTCCTACTATTGTCTGGTATGCCACTTCTTTGCACACCATCCTTTCGGGTAAAAATTGTGGAAGGGCGAGAGGAGGAACGGACCAACCAAATACTCTAATATAGGAGAAATTATCCTAGATGATCCACTCGACTTCACAAGTTCGGTAATCGGAAATCCGAGAGATAATGGTGTGTGCTTTGAAATCCCCAAAAGCCGAAAGCCCGAGTAGCACCTAGTAGTTTAGCATTTGGTCACGACCCATGATTGCATGGGTGGGGACTAAGAAAAAAGGGGGCTATCACCTAAAAGTTACAGAGCCAAGCATAGCTCGGAAGATTCTTTAAATCGAAATGTTTTCTTAAATCAGATTGGTTTTGAATGTGTGGAATTTGTTAAGGAGAGATGGCCTGACAAATTCTGGTTGTCTGGACATTGTGATTGCAAAAGTTTGACGAGTACCAGCACTGATTAGAATTTCCATGGAGTGCAAAGAAATGGAAGAGACACATAATGCTTCCAGTTCAGAAAATGAAAGACGAGGAATGGACGTCCACTTGGGAGTTGAAGGATTGAACTCCAATGGGCACGGAAAAGAGATAGATAAGGAAGGAAATCTAAGGAAGATCATTGAAACATTGTAGAAAGATGTCCAAACTCGTTGAGCAGATAGTAGAAAGCTTGGGAAAACTCAGGAAAAACAAGGAGAATTCAACGTAAAGTTGTTAAGGAGTTTGGAGAGAATAGAAAAGAAGTTGGATAAGGAGAATGACTCGAGCAAAACAAGGATTCATCGAACTTATGAGGGGAGAAGATCAAGGAGTGTTGGTAGACACCATCACCACTCCCAAAGTCACTCCAAGAGAAGGGAACATAGTAGTTCAAGCCCATCTCCTACCAGAAAGCACAGGAGATCTCGAGTGGATGAACTGAAGGGAGAAATGAATAAGATTAAGCCTCCTACGTTTGATGGAGAACATAAGGAGGAAAATGTTGAAACATGGTTTCTTGGCATGAGGAAATATTTCCAACTCCAGAATTATTCCTCTCATGCAGAAGGAAGAATTGTGATGTATCAATTGAAAGGAAAGGCATCCATGTGGTGGGATCAGCGTGTGCAGGTACAGCACATTAGAGAGAAATATATCACTTGGAAAGAATTCAAGAGGTATTTCGAGAAGAAGTATTTGACTAAGAGATATTATGACAGAAAGATGAAAGAGTTCTTTGAACTCAAACTAGGTAGCATGACCATTGATGAGTATGAACGAAGGTTTTTGGAATTGCTAAAGTATGTTCCGTTCATCAAATATGAGACTGTCAAGATTCAGAGGTATCTAAGTGGATTGCCACCTTCCATTGGTGACAAGATTCAGTATGATGATCCCAAGACTATGGAAGAAATGATAAGGAGGGTGAAATGCTTATATGAACAACAAAAAGAAAAGCCTACCTTCCAGAAGGCTTGGGAAGACAAGAAGAAGTTCAAGAAAGAGCAGAGGCAGAAAGGAACTAAGTCATACTTTTTCAAAAACAATCCTCAAGGACAACCATCCTTTAGAGAGCCAAGAAAGGATGAAATGGGCGGACAAATGCCAAGACAGACACCTATGGAGTGTTGGGGTTGTAAAGGAAACCATAGGTATAGAGATTGCACCCACCGAAATGATAAAGTGATAGTTTTCCACAATGTTCGGAAAGCTAAAACAGTGGAGGACATGGGCAATAGAATGCCAAGGATCTATGCGGCCCTAGACAACAAGCAAGTTGAATATCATTCGCACATCACTGAAGTGGAAGGTATGATTAACAACAGGCCATTTACTATTTTAATTGATTCAGGGGCTAGCCATAGTTATATAGATCCTAGAGTGGTGAAAAGTTTTCCTTTATCAAGAAGCAAACATGAAAAAACTTTGTTAGTGCAGCTAGCTATAGGAACCAAGAGGAAATTCATTGAGTTGGTTAAGTCATGTCATGTGGACACGAATGGAATAAGCACAAAGGTTGAATTGAACATTTTGCCTTTCATCTCTTATGACTATTTAATTGGGATGGATTGGTTGGACCAGCGCCATGCCATCCTGGACTATCGTAACAAGGAATTCACTTGCCTGGATGAGGAAGGGAATCAGAAAACAGTCCCTGGAATTCCCAGAGTTGTTTCTATCAAAGAAATATCAACAATGTAGCTAAAGAAGTGCTACAGAAAAGGTTGTCAATTATTTGCAGCCCATGTGGAGGAAACACCTAAGGATAAGGTGTTGGTATTGTAGATCATGCGGTACTAAAGGAGTTTGAAGATGTATTTCAGGAGGTACCAGGATTACCTCCGAAAAGAGATATCGACTTCTCTGTAAACTTGATGTCTGGAGGAGCTCCACTATCGAAAGCTCCTTACAGAATGAGTACGCCAGAGCTGAAAAAACTGCAATTGCATCTTGAGGAGCTTCTGAATAAGGGGTACATATGCCCAAGTGTGTCACCTTGGTGTCACATACCCACTATGCAAATCAAACATTTTCGTTGATTTCTCAACAATGAGAATCCCCGAAGTCCTACGAGGCTTAGCGCAGGCTAGATCTTTCCTTTTTCCACCTCCATATGATTGTAGTTCATGACTATGGGCCAAATCTGCACGACGTCTTTTCGCACTTCGCGACTCAGTGCCACTGGAACGTCGAGGCGCTCGACTCTGCAAACCCCGAAGCTTGAAACAGCGAAACGCCAAACCCCGATGGGGCTAGTAAGGGGCAAGTTTCTCTCTTGGGGTCTTGTCTACGTGACCCTATACAGTGTATACGCACTTAGGCCAGCCAAGAGCTTATCGGTTTTTCACAATTTGGGGGAATTGAGCTACACGAATTCTACCTTTCCCCGTTCAAATCCCCGAAACTTCTGAGGTCTCCAAAGTTTCCCTCCAAAGGGAGATCGATGGCCATAAGCCTCCCCTGATCCAACGATATGAATCCTTTCAGGGTTTTGGCACTCGGGAGTGAGAAATGCAACGACTCCAACACTCTTCATCATTCAAATCTCTGCATTCCGGTATGGAAAGTGATGCAGTCGCGCTCCTAAGCATGTCCACTCACAGGATCGTTCAATCAGTTCATTAGCTGAAGTGACTCATTGGATTCCCTACTGGAATCTCTGTCAAAACCCGATCCACAGGTCCTTCTTTCCCTGTCACGGCCTTTGCATACGACCGCTACTCTTTCCACAACGGGAAATGCATATACTTTCGGGTTTCAGGGTTTTGTGATCCCCGATGTCAAGATTTCCCTGTACTCTTGAATCCCCGATCTCTGATGAGCCAATTTATCGATATGGTCCCTTACGTGTTATCCCTCCTGGCTAAACTCCTGACCCACATGACCACTATCTCACAAGACCGCAACCTTATCTCCTGTCGGGTTTTCAAACTTTCCAATGCTGAAATGTACTCGTCCTCAAGATTCGCGATCTGCTGAATCCTGATATTCCGATGTGATGACAGCTAGCCCTACAATGGACGCTTTTCACTTTGTCGGGATTTCGGACTTCGCAATTCCGAAGTGTGTGGACTTCTTGTTCACGGGATTCCCGATTTCCCAATGGATGACTTTCCTTTCGGGACTTTTCCCGAATGCTCCGATTGCCGCCACGCGTCCTCCTAAAATGGACGATCCTGATCGCTTCTCACGATTTCGGAGCTTCCGCTGCTGAAATATTCCAGCATCTTGTCCCTTCAATCTCCAAAATTCCGACGGGCTCCCGATCTTGCCCATGTGTCCTCCTATGATGGACGGCTCATATTGATTCCAGGATTTTCAATATGAAAATTCTCGACCTCATGTCATCGTGACTTCCGATTTCACAAATGTCGATATCCCGATGGCCACGCCTCTCGTCGGGACATTCAACTTCCTGTTCACGAGGGCTTAACCCTCATGCATCTCTTAATAGATCCAATGGCTGTCGAGTTTTTCTAGCTAAGATCTAACGGCTCAGATATGTCCCACGTCGCACACTCTCCCACTACTTCATGGATGTGGAAAAATCAACGGTCCAGATGTTCTCATGGACCTTGGGGGTCTACGATCCCGATTTCCTCGCTATTCACGAAGATAGAGGAAAAGGGGCAAGGTATGTAACGCCCTCGTTTATTTCGTCAATCTAATGGCCATGAATGACCATGGGTCTTCCGACAAAATCTCATCCGTCGATCGATACTTATCCCTACGCTGCTACTTCGAGATTTTAAGAGGGTCATTCCTCCTCGTACAGGGTTGTTAAGACTTGCACATTCAAGTCCTTTTTCCAGGTTCTTGGTAAACCTTTCCAAGGAGGGAATCTCTATGAAGAGATCTATTCTGGGGCATTCCTGGAGACAGATAAGGGGAAACAAATTCCCGAGAATGGACTGGAAGTCTGACTTGGTTCAACTTATGCATAATTAAATTCATTTATCAACATAAGCCATGCGTGGTTTTTCTGTTATAAGCATATACAACTAGTACTGATCAAAATTCCACACGGACATTCTTATAATGAAAACATTCACAGTTTCAATGCTTATGAGCATAATTATCAGAATACATATATTTCAAGGAGCCAGAGGAAAAACACTTATCAGATATAACACCAGGGTTAAGCAACTGCTAAGAGGGGTGTTCGTTTCCACCCAACCATAGGCTTAGCGACTCCCAGCGGATTTACCACTAGCCACCCCCGAGCTGAGACCATGATGTTGTGAGACTGCGTCTCCGTTTTCCAGTCACCAGGAGTGAAGGTTGCAATCCTTCCTCTCTGCTATCACTCACTCTGTGTAATGCCAGAGTTCTCCCCTCACGTCTTCCCCCCAATCGCTTCTACCTTACGCCTTATCCTCTTGCGAGGTTGTGTGTGGCGTGATTACCCTCGCGCTAGTCAGGCCTAACGGCTCTGTGGATGGGCAGTTCACCTCCCCATCCCTCATTAATCCATCTACCGACCAGCCTGCGAGACATTTAACTCGGTGCTAACGAGACGCTTTTGGTTCTCCGGGCCAGTGGAGTCAAAATACGGTATTAATTCTCGGCGGAATTTAGCGCCACCTTTCCAGGTGCCTTCCACCGCCATCGTGGTCTCTTTTTCTGCACATCCCCTCTCAGCAGTCCTGCAATAAAATTCATAATGGTAATCACATTCATTGACCTTTTCCTCATGGTCCATTTACATCACATCTTCACATTTATGAGTTTGCCATAGTTCTTGGCCAGTCCCATTATTTTTACAAACTAGGGGAAATAGGGTGTTACAATTCCCTCCCCCTTAAAAGGGAACATCGTCCTCGATGTTCTTATCTACTAACATGAATTGCATGTACAGAAGTAAACAAAATTGGATATGTCTGTCTCATGGCATCCTCCATTTCCCATGTAGCCTCATCTGGGCCAAAATGTTTCCACTGCACCTTGACCTGTGCAATGGTTTTGTTCCGGAGCGGGGTTTCCTTTCTGTCTAGTATGCATTGGGGTTCTGGTAGAAATTCTC